>DWNO01000035.1:0-11603 GCA_018250395.1 Autochton potrillo potrillo
GTTATTATATCCATTATCCCATGTTTCCTCCATACCCAATACTTTTATGGCGTACATGATGGTAAATTTTATACGAGGCGAAATTAACATGTTATGGATCGGAATCGGATAGGGGCGAAATCAACATTTTAACATCAACTTATATAGTCGATTGGTTGTTAATGATTGTAGGTATATTAAATGATGACTTCACCTCTAAAACCACCGCTTTAGGTGCACTAAGCTTTCCCCGGGAAGGACGGCGGTATGTGTGGTCGAGTACCGTCGTAAACACTAGATGATGCGGTGAGACTAACAGGGGAGTTTTTAGTGCGGTAAACATTTCACGTAGCCCGGTGTTGCTCGCACGGCGACGGGTATCTTTTGAAGGTTTCCCTCTCGAAAAGAAGGTGCACTAAGCTACAAATAAATCCAGCAGTGACGTGATCTGAAGTTGTAATTGAGTAGCCACCAACCTCGGTCTGCACCATGGCGGGGCGCTGCGTGCGCAGCGTGCGCACGGTCTGGAACACGTCCACGACACCCTCGTACTGCATGCGCTCCAGCACCGTCGACAGCGTGATGAACACGCCCGTGCGACCCACGCCCGCGCTGCAAGTGTACGTTAGTGTTTCGTCACGATCGAAAAAAGAAATATTTTTGTAATATAGAAGTAGCATATGATGCAATCATTTCATCCATCCATCAGCCTTTTAAAGTTCCCTAATGGAGAGTTTTGTGGCGCTTGGCTTGTGTATTAATGACATGTTACACAGGAAGACGATGTTGCCTATCACTTGGAGTTTATTCTTTAGTCTTATAACTTCTGCGACAGTTACGGGAAGAGAGGGATTGTGCTATTGAAGACCGATACGACATGTAATGCAATCCATCTGTAATATCGACCCCAGGCAAATTAAGAGTCTTACGTAAGGTCGGTCATACATACGTTGCTTATCCGGAAAACTTAACTAATAATCCTATTATAAGACAAAAAAGGCGTGGTGACTTTGGAGTCGGAGTTCGAATTATGAAAAAAATTGCCATGGTTAATTTAAACGGTAAATTTAAACAGTTTTGATAGACAGAGCTTCCGTTATGAGCACAAATAATATATCAGAAACAATATATTTTTAAAGGAAAACTTATGATGTCAATTCAACAAATACTGACCTGCAATGCACAGTAATTGGCCCATCTTGTCCAAACTGCTCCTTAGTCTTGTGCACTTGTCCCAGGAAGTCAATGAAGCCCTCCCCGCTCTTGGGCACGCCTTGCTCCGGCCAGTCTGTGAACTGGAACTGGCGAACCGTTCTGGATGCGCCATCGCGAGCATCCGTGACCTAAGGAGGATTAGAATAAGATGTAATAAAAGAAAAATTGGTCCATTTTCCATTACGCTCATATCATAGTTTGGAGTAAATGTTTCAATTAGAATTGTTGTCATTAGACGCTTGAAATTAAGGTTCTGCTTAAAGAGTTCCGGACAAAAGAGTCCGTAGCTCTTTAGATAATATGATGAGTATAATCATTAGCGTAATATTTATACATAGAATTGAAAAAGTAAATTTTACAATTATATTGGTATGTTATCAATGGTTAATATCATCATCATTATAGAGATTATAAAGCGTAGTACCTTGAATTCCCTCAAGATGTATTGAGGCATGTTGTACTCAGCGATGGGATCCACAACGAAGCATTGGTAACGAACAGAGCGGTCGGATGGCCAATATTGGTGACATTTTTCCTAAAAACAAATTTGTTAATAAGACAACATCTCAAAGTGCAAATAAATTTAACTAAATCGAGATTAATGGCTTACCCGGCCCATTTCCTTTAGTTTGGTCAACATGACGATGATAGTGGAGTTGTGCTCCCATAGCATTCTCCAGAAGTCATCAGTGGTATCAGGTAAAGGTCCCTGAGTGGCAATATAAGCGGCTCTGTATCTATAGCCATCGACAAACGAAGCATTGATGTAATCAGATCCATCTCTCGGTGTCAAGCAAACTCGAGTAGATTCGTAGGGCAAGATGTGGACAAGTCTATTCTTGTGCTTGTTGCAAGGCAAGCTGGCCGACACGAAACGGCTGGAATCAGCCTTCATGTTGGCTAGCTTCTTGAACTCCAATTCCATTCCAGTGATATTTTCAATAGTATCAATACGCATCAGTTTTTGAATATGAGCATGCAAATTACGAGCCGGTACTTCAGTATCGCCGCAAACGACGGCTTCAAGCAGAGCATCGTGAATGAAAATGTACTGATCTTCAGTCTGAACCATGTAATTGCGTTGAGCTCGTAAGCAAGTAACATGGCCGTAGATGTCAACAGTGCGTTCGTGGCGGGCTCTTTCTAGCATCGAATCGATAACAATGAAGCATCCAGTGCGACCGACGCCCGCTGAACAGTGGACGACCAATGGACCAGCATCAGGTGGATTCAGAGCACGAACGCGTCGCAGAAATTGTAAGAATGGGGCAGGATGATCAGGAACACCGTGGTCGGGCCAGGCAGTGAACTGCAGTTGTTTTATTTCCCTCCGTTCCGCGCCACCGTTTCTCGTAACTTGGAATGTACGTATGCAGTAAGTGGCTAGCTCCTGAACCTCCGCGATGGTTACAGTCATCATGCCATACGTTTCGCTTCCCCGACTCGGCCAGTATTGATCACATTTGATTCTAGTCCTCTCCTCTAACTTAGTCATCATTACTATAGTAGACGTTCGCAGTTCCCAGCACATGCGCCAGAAATCAGCGAACGTTTCTTGCAGAGGGCCTTGAGTTGCGACGTAAGCATTATGTTTACGATAGCCATCACAGTAGTTAGCATTGATATAGTCACTTCCCAATATTCCGTCAATAGGTTGAAGTATCACTCGGCTGTGATCGTAAGCAATGACGTTAGCATATCGGTTCTTCGGCTTATTTACGTCCATGTTGGAGTGATCCCAAGTAAATTGCTGCCCCGGTTCAATACTTTCATATTCTTGCGAGAACTTAAGATTGTCATTAGCCTTAAGTCGTTCTATATGATCTGCGAGTTCTGATATTGGAATAGGTGGATGTGAAATCATGGCAGGAGTTTGGAAGTTTAATCTTCGCATTTCAACAGGATCAGATGGTGCCCCAAAGCCGATATCAGCAGACATAAGAGGTCTAGTTACAGCTGCTTGATCTGGCGTTTTGCAGGGCTGCCGCCTTCTTTTCACGATGAATAAAAGTACTAAGCATAACGATAACATTAGAGCTGCAATTATTGGACCTATAACCCATACCATACCTGCTTCTTTTCTATTCTCTTCTATTCTAATTTCGGGATCTCCATTGATGTCCTTGGGATCAGGCCTACTGGGCTCTTCACCGGGTGGAGCTTCACGCATATCCAAAGATAAATATTCTGAGAATGGACTTGATGTATATAAATGTTTTTGTGGAGTATCTACAACCGCTCTCACGAATACCCGATACCTTTTGCTTGGGTTTAACTTTCTATTAAGGAATCCTTCAAACATCTCGTCATTACCGAGGTGGAAAGTATATAAAATATTTCTTTGTAAGAATTTGGCAGCAATATAAGGAGCATTTTCATCGTCGGTCCTAACATTATTTTTTATTAAGTCGTCTGTTAGGAATTGATCAGGATTTTTATGATTATGTGTTTTGTCGTCAGGAACTACAACTAGGTAATAATGTGAAATGGGTCCGTATTCTTCGGAGGCTTGAGGTAGAATTACGAGTATTTCGTTTTCAACAACGCCATAAAAGTCGGGCTTGACCATAGGTTTTGGGGCGGCCATTTGTGTTGTTACAGTTATTTTGGTCGGCGGCCTATAAGAGTCATCGTTCGGTATGGCACTTACATTAACATTATACGTAGTGAATGGAGACAAATCGTTAATCGAATACGACGTCCGATCATGTTTTACTACAATTTCCTTCTTAGGTATTTCTTGAGTTTGGGTCATGCCGAGTGAATCTACGAATTCTTTGATGGCGTTGTATGATATCTTATAACTAACGGGGTTTAATCGTAAAGGTGGTGACCATGACAGAGTCATAGAATGCGTAGACACATCCTGAGCTCTTAGATGTAAAGGCACTTCTTCTGGTCTTACTTTAACAGTGACCTTTTCAGATAACCTTCCCAATCCATCGGCAGTTTTTGTTGCTACGGCAATCGCGTATTCCGCAAACTTTTCCAAGTTTTCTAAATCAGTTGAATGAGTTACGTGAACCGTCTTTTGTTGCCATTCATCTAAGTCTTCTACAGGCGTCATAGTATAAAATACGACGTAACCTATAATTTTTCTTCGAGACGGCACGGTTTCCCACCAAACTTCGACACCAGATTCTGATGTCGCCACAGCTTTAACTGACATGGGCGCTCTACCAATGTCCCTTTCAGTGTGGGCTGTAATATCTTTACTGTAAGGGCCAGGCCCTTGCTCCGTGTACGCTCTGACCTTAAATATGTAATGAGCATCCTCTTCTAGTCCCGTAAATACTGCTTTAGTTAGCTCAGTCGTTTTTTCTACCAGAGAAGATTGGTCACCTCGTTTGTAGAACTGTACATCATATTTCTTTATCTGACCACTTCGATCAGCTCTGGTTGGGGCTTCCCAAGTTATACTTATGACATCTGGGGTTTGGAAATGATAGGTGACGTTCGTTGGTGGTCCTTTTGGCGCGCCTTCTGGTGTAAGGAAATATTTAATAGTTTCTTGACCGATTCCAATTTGGTTTCTTCCTGCCACTCTAAATTCATATTGGACGCCCCTTTCTAAATCTGTTATTCTATGTGAGCTGACTTTAGTTCCGGAGAAATTTTCTTCGCCTAGTATTTGATCTTTAACACCATATCTAAGTCTATAGCCAAGCAATTCCCCGTAAGTTTGAGTGGGCCTAGCCCATTCAATTTCTACTGACACAATTGGTTCTCTCTCCAACACCCTATAAGAAAAGAAAAATGTGTTAATGGATACCCAAAAATAAAAAAATATTCTTTTCAATATACGTTCACTTACTTTAGGTTAACAGTTGGTCTGTTCGGTACTCCACCAGGTGTCCTCACAGACACAGGAGAACTCCTATCACCATCCCCCTTTCGTGTAAGAGCTGCTACTTGAACATTGTACCGTGTGTCTGGTTGAAGTCCTGATACGTTCAGCTCCAGCGTTGTATCGTCCATTACGTTAAACCGCATCGGCTCGTTTAGGAGCCCCTTGCCCTAGTTTGAAAAGGACAATATTATAAAAATGCACAAGTTATAGTGATACTTCTTTCTCGTTTTTCACTTAATATAAATATTAACTAGTACCGAGTTACTCGTACCTAGTTCTTGGCCGTACTATTAATAAAATGTAAAAATGTTCAAAACTTCAGCAAAAATGAGGAGATTACGTCAGAAATGTTGTACAAAGAACTACTTTTACGAAACTGCAAGGCTTACCTCGTCTCTAACTTCTTGGACATGAACGTGATAACCCCTAATAATTCCGTTCTTTTCCTTCTCTTGGGGCGGCTTCCAAGTCACATGAATTGATGTGGAGTTGATTGCGGTCACCTTCACGTCTTGAGGTTCTCCGGGCACTGTGACCACACAAACCACATGTTAGATGATTGAACAGGACCCGCTCACAAGACGACCTAAATGCCCTATCAGCATCTACGGGAGCGTGCTAGAGAAAAAATACTACCTAAAGCGGTTTAACCTAAAATTGGAGTTAAGCGGCGTCAAAGGCTTCTCGGTAAGCACTGCGAGTTCGTAGTAAAAAAACTTTCGCCGAATGTGCGGTCGGTAAACGCCGTCGGTAATGCTGATAGAGTATTTTGGTCGAAGGCGAGTGGCTACACACGCCTCTCAGCATCTCGATCGGGCATTTGAATACCAACACACACTGAACAGTAAAACATTTACGCCCTTTCACATCATCATTACCAATAAAAAATCATTACCTTTCAATCCACATCGTTAAGAACAACTAAAATCGTAAAGCTTTTACAAAGAGTCAACATTTAGTTAGGTTTATCTATAGTTATTAAGCAGCATTTCTATAACTACTTTTCGCTCACATACTGCAAGGGAACATGCTTCGGGGAGGAGACTTGGGGTCGATAAAGGTTATTAGAAGTGAGACACGCCAAGTCTTCGCCGAATCATCGGAAGTCAAAAGACATGCTTCCAATACTTCGCCACTTGCAGTTTGTTTCATAAAAGAAGTTAGACAATAGTGCTAGGAAGAGTAACTACACGAAGCATAGGCACAAGCACAAACGCACATCGATACAAGCACTATAGTAATTTATACTCACTCCTCATAGCTGTACGGGTGTTACCAGCGGCCCATACAAAGTCAGTGACGAGAGAAAAAAAAGAGAAAAACGCATTCAAATACATTTAAGACAAATTGTGCGAACATTGCAGGGCGAACGGAACTACTAAGTGAGAGATTACGAGTAGAACGCTTGTCGGCAAATGGGGGATACTCTTATTTCACTTCCTCGTGTATTTTGAGCTCTTTAGGAGGCGCATTCAGGTTAAGCCGCTTGGGACGCCGGCGACGGTCTAGGTTCGCGCGTGTCGCCCTTCCTGTCGCATCGAGCATTCAGCGAATAGCAATGCGAATTTATTTGCAGTACGAGGCAAAATGTCTCAATGTCTTGAATCTTCTTATGAGGTGGGATACTTCCAAAGGGAATATTAGACTCGCTTATTCCAACAGATAAGGGCTACACGTTTCGAAGACCGTCACGTCCGTTTGCGCTGACGAGTCACTCACACGCACATGTATTGATTAACGCGACGGCGCCGGTCTATGTGTGTGTGCGTTATCAGTGGTGTCTTGTCAATGAGCGCCCATCTCTGATCCGGTGTGTGATGTCCTTTGTGTCACTCGTACCTTATGTTGCTATCCACTGTGATGTTTGTGGCAGTGTTTGAGTGTTTGTCCGTTGGCTGTGGTCTTCTAATCGACTGTTAAGTATGAAATCAGAGTAGTAGGTACTTTACACTTTTGATTGATGGCCGATTCTGTCTTGTGGCGTCCTTCGGGTTCTGCGTTCCTCGCTTACGGCAATAGCGAATGTAAGGCACAATAGTATTCTGTATATGTCACAATATCTAGTGTGCATGCACGACGAAAGTCTGATAGAGTATACAGAAGAAGGAAGGAAGAGAAGGAGCTACTGGCAAGAAGTTGTAGCTTAAGAGCAAGTGAGATAGATAGAGAGATAGAGATAAAGATAGAGGTAGCGCGAAGTTCTAGTTCGAGCTGAGCAGTCCGAGAGTACAGGCGAAGAGCGTCGCGGATCTATCCGTCGGATCCGTTATGAATGGGCCAATTTCGAGTTTTAAATTTAGAATGGATCCTCGGGATCGGTGGTCTGTTCGACCCGCAGCCTTGCCGCTAAGAGTATAGTCAGAGTAGTGAGTAGAGAAGTAGTTGTGAGTAGTATAGTAGCATGCGCGCGTGTCGTGTGGGACGGTATATTGGTATTCAAATGCGGCGCTCGGGCCGTGGTGCGTGGTGAACCGATAACCGAACGATCACGTTCAGTAACCAGCCGATGCCGTCACTCAGACATCCCACTTAGTTAAAAGTGATCGATGTGCGAGTGATTCTGTATCTCGATGGCGCTGAAAATTCTGAGCGTATCGATTGGTTAATCGCTTTATCGTAGCACGCACTCGTTCTCTCACCTCGTGTCGTCGCTAGTTGTGCTGAGTGCTTCCTAAAAGTGCTGTCTTTTTGGACACAATTGTATCTAAAATTCAATTCCGACACAATTGAATCCAACGAGACGTAAACCTATCTGGTGCCCAGTGAAAATAACTGAACGAAAAACGGTGCTGTGTTGTTAAAGAAAGCATGCAAAATTGTGTCCATCGCTAAATACTCAACAACTGTGCGCCAAAATCAATAATAACGGTGCCGTCGACACTATATCGGGTGCAAGTAAAATTTGCATTTCAGTGAGTGCCATCATCAGCGATTCGAAATGACGATACAGAGACGCGTCATCAAAATAAATCATTACATGTGAGAAGTGAGTGGAATACACTATGCCGCTTCTCATAGCGACAACAGTTAATAGTGAAAATCAAATAATCGTGACATGATCATAATAATAATACATGTAAATTCATCGGCAAGCATATAAAATTTTGTTACGAGATTTAACCTCCTTGATTAGAATCCTGCTATGTGCTCACAAGAAGGGGAACAAAAGAAAAAAATGACATTAGTATCGTTGTACGGTAGGGTATATCGATATTATGACTTAAGCCTAAATTATGATATAAATGATTACTTTGTCCACCACCAATTGAATGAACATCTTTTGAAAATCACCAGAATTAAATGTGAGAAGGGGAATAATTCAAAGTATTCGGAGATCAGAAATTGCTCGGAAGTATTCGGGTAAAATCCTCAATATTGTAAATTATTCCCGTTCTCCGGGTTAACCCGATTAGAACCATAAAATCATCCACATAAAATATTTAATCAAGAATTTATAACAAGTCGGATTGCAAGTCCGCGCTTATATGAATGATTTCACCTGTATATATACCTGTTAACATCTCCCAGAATGTAATGATAATAATGACACGGTTAAAAATTAATATCACCTTATATTAAAATACATTATGTAATCACAAATGCAATATCAGGGGAAGTCTGCGTAGTAAAAGGATTATTTTTCATAACTTGCAACATTTTTAGTTCTTATAAATGGGGCACATTAAGCCGGCATTAACATAACGCCTTCCGTCGTTTAATGTTACTCCGCTGATATTACACCGCCAATGAGGTTTGTTAAGTTAAACGATCAAATTATATTATTCATTATATTAGTAATTATTTTCTTGGCTCGGTGAGGCTCAATTTTATGTCCTTATAGCCGCTCGAGGGCGGGCTGAATTTAATTAAACGGAGCTAACCTGAAATACGCTCTCTATTTCGGAAGATAAAATTCGATGCGATTCCATCGAGTCGGTCTCTCGTTCGATATAGCCATAAAATTGAGCGGATATGTTATCGTATGGGAATATGAAACGTACCGTCTTCATGCGTGCGGACGGTGACGGGGTAGGAGGCGGGCCCGTCGCCGACGGAGGTGCCCGCGAGCACCCAGATGCGGTACTCGGTCCAGCGGCGGAGCTCGTCCAGCACGAACGAGGTCTGGTTCAGTTTAACCACGGTGGCCTCCGAGTCTCCTCTGCCGGACTCCACGCAAAGGAGCTTGTAGTATGCGATCCGGCCGTTGGCGCGCTCGGCCGGCGGCGGCTGCCACGACACGCGCACGGCGGTCGGCGACACCGCCGCCGCCGTCACATTCATGGGCGGCGCTCCGGGAACTACACAAGCTCACAGGTAAAGGACATGCCGAGTGGACACCTGAAACCGAAACGGCGCGGCTCTCCCGCTCCGCACCTTTATCCGCCCTACCCGATGCAATCACTGAATGCGGTCCAAATGAACAACCGAATAAAATAAAACAGTGCCCAAAAATAAATGATCGATACGATTCACGATAAAGAAAAAACAGTCGAGCATGCAGTGGTGTGTAGTGTAGGATCCGCTCGCCCATACGTCTCTACGTCTCATCCGTCACACTTTCTCCTGTCGGAAGGAATTGTGGTTGTGTTGACGCGACGCGAGCAATGTGTACTGGGTACACGGTTGCTTGCGATCGCACTGCGTGATCGATGTGTGGGTTAGCTTGTTAGTTTTCTTGTTACTTGTGTTGGAGTAAAAATAATTCACTGACGAAACCTCACTTCAAATTAGACATATTTACGTACAACATAAAGCTACTACTAGGGTACGGTGTACGCATTGCTACGATTGGATCCCTTACGAGACTAACTGTACAGATAGCGACGCAAATGCGTACACGTTACCGTTTCGACAAATTTACGATTACAAAACACATATTATTGTGATATAAAACTTGGTGCGTGTGCTGTATTACTGGCAGCGTGCCGGGCAGGTGCTTTTATGTGAAATATTACAGTAGGAATTACCTGGAAAACTCACAATACTTTACTTTCTTATATTTCCTCAAAGCTTCGGACGGGAATGAGGCTCAATATTTAATCACGTTACTACTTTATTCTATTCGACCCTTCAATTATACCTATCACGAGGTATAATTAAAGGTACTTGTATGTATATAATTAGTGTGATTAATATTGTTTGTGTAAAAACGTGTTTAGAAATAAATTAACATAATCACTCGAAACTACGTACGTACGCCAGCATCGCTATCGTTAGATAAAATCTCCACTGGTCTATAATAGGACATTTTTCAAATGTATTTTGATAACCCTACATCTCAATCTTTGTCTGATCTATTCGATTCTGACACATTAAGGAGCTCAATGAGATTGAAAGCAACTAGTGTTAGAACACGGTCCCATCCGGAGTTATTAACCATTAGATAGTTGGCTGATAAAGTACTAGTCAAAGGGGGTCACATACAACTTTGTTGTTCGCAAGCTATTATTAACTAGTAATTTGCGCTTGCGTAGGTTGCGCTAGTCGAGCTCGAATTTTTGAAGTTAATGTAACCTAAAGTTAACTTAATGTAACCCGAAAACTAAAATAACGGCACCAACCGGCGGCAACGGCACTTGACACAAAACTAGTATATAACCATATATAAGATTGCAATAAGTTCTTATTGAACTTCAAATTGCTTATAGCTACTAGTTAATAGCGCTTCAATAGGACCGCGCCCTTAACCACTGCCGAATACAAAATTATTGAATTGGTACAATAAGTTGCGATTTACGAACGCACACATGATTCAGTGTGTGCGTATGTAAGTGTGTTCGGCATGTAGACTTGTGTGTGTGTTATGTTCCGATTAGAATAAAGACAATGAGAATTGATAATTATTGACCGTGCCTCATTCCCGTCCATAGAACTTACACCATTCCGCGACATACCGTATTGTTTGGTTCGGACAGCTATCGGCGGGGTGGTGGCCCCCTCCCCGCGCTGCGACCTTGCCGCCAGCCAGATGTAGTAGAGCGTGTTTGGGTACAATCCATTGAGGGTGTAGGTCTCCGTGATTGGTATCCGCCTAGATGGAATACCATGGGATCAAAATGTGACGACAATCTAATGAATTTTAGGCTTCCGGTCCCAAATGAAAAAATGGATAGATACTATATTCTTTACATGAGTATATATGTAAAATCCCTCGGAACACGGAAACCTCAGTATGGATGGATGGATGGATGGTGGTACATCCTCTGTCGAGCTATACCTTTTCTCCAATTACCACTTTTCAATATAATAATATATTATTACGCTTTACAGGACGTACGTTAACCTGGGAAACTCCATTGAAACAAGCTGTAGTGTGGACCGAAACTAAATTACTATTATAACTTCAGCTAAGTTTAATACAACCAAGCTACAATAAAGACACACTCATAGAGTACGCCAGGCGTCCTTTAATATAATTATGAACCTGTCTGTAACTACGTTACTCTCTATGTTATAATGCTGGTTAGAGTGAAATCTAAGGCTAAATGAAATGAAATGAAATGTCTTTATTTTGTATAGGCCTACGGAGGCACTTACAAATTGTCAGTTACATGTTTTT
>DWNO01000036.1:0-11602 GCA_018250395.1 Autochton potrillo potrillo
CAACGAAACACATAAACTGCTTTACGCTAGAAATAGGTGTGACGGTGGTACTTCCGCGGTCGAACCCTACTGGTTTCAGCACCTTATAAATATCAGTGAGTGATCTGTCGCTTAACCGTTACTGGTAAGGTGGACGGCAAAGGCCCAAGAGGCCGCAGTCCAATAAGATGGTCCGACCAAGTCGGGTAACATTAGCCACGAACCTGCACGAGGTAGCGAAGGATAGGCGCATATGGCGCGACATTAGAAAGAAAATGACTCCATCACGGGAGCATCACGACTCTCACTAATGAGGAATACGACGCGAGGAGAAGCGTCACCATCTATCTTTTTAAGTCCATTGTTCAACATAGGCCTCCCCTAATGGAGCTTTTTGCCAATAGTCACCGCGCCTAGTATGCATGTTGATGACTGTATGATTTACACAGGAAGATGCTGCTGCCCATTTCCTGATTTCTTCTGGATCTCCTACAGATATCTGTAATTTACCCCATATAAGATTAGATAGACTCCTACGTTAGTTCAGACACAGATGCGTTGCGATAAAGAATAAGTGGCACACCTCTGATAACTCTGTCTGCCTTACCACATTCTTCAGACCAGAATACAGCAGCGCGTAGGCCTGAAGGTAAATAAATAATTATAAAAACAAAAGCAGACTTTAAAGATAATTAACTTAAAGAGGCTACAATAATGATAATAAAAACCAAACATTATCCTACTTATATTATAAATGCGAAAAATGTGAGGATATGTGTGTAAGTGTTTGTTGTTCTTTGACGTAAAAACTACTGAACGAATTTAGATAAAACTTTACAGTAATATAGCTTATACATCAAGAAACACATAGGCTTTGCAATATTCCGATTATCATGCGGTCAAAACTGCGGGCACAGCACAGCGGGTATGTCGCCGTGGGCGTTCCTAACGTCCTACGGCGCGGTGTCTCTGTAGTTCCGGGATAGACTACGGAACTACCAGAATAGGACTACGGTATCCCCTGCCTGTCGTAAGAGGCGACTAAAAGGGGGCTTCCGGGGTTGCTTGCGGTAAGAGTGGGAGCTCGAACCGCTCGGTCGGCGACCCCGAGAAGGACGGCGGTATGCGTGGTCGCGTACCGTCGTAAACGCCAGCCGGTGTAATGAGCCCAAAGCTCACACGGGAGTAGCCCGATGGGGCAACGCGCTCAGAGGACTCCGGTTGTGTTCCGTTGGAGATCCCGGAGTCCTTTTCGCAGCGCTGAGGACGGCCACGACGGCCGGGGGGGTTTTATTGCGGTTAAAATCCCACATAACCCGGCGTTGCTCCCACGACGACGGCTACCTTTTGAAGGTTTCCCCCTCGATAACAAAAAAAAAGGTCCACACTCGTGACCTTAAGGCCTGTAGGTTTGTCTCACCGTGTTTCGAACGCGTAACCGCTAACACAACGCGTGAAAATGAATCCCGTAGTGCACGCTCTTCAGAAACTTCGACCAACCCATCGCCAGGGTCCAGCCAAATACAAAAGTCATTATGGTTCCTCCACATCGAAGCGATATTAGCACAGCAGAAATTACCTGATGAGCACCGATTCAACCTTGCCGTCAGCAAGTTGCCAAAAGAGGTAATTCAGCACGTCAGCGACCAACTGCGTGACCCGCCCGCTTCCAACAAATTTTAAAGCCTCAAAACCCGCCTCATCTCTATGTATGAGGAGAGCGAGACGAAGCAATTTGAAAAGCTACTCAGCCAAATGGAATTAGGCGAACAGGAGCCCTCCCAGCTGCTGAGAAGAATGCGTGAGCTCAATCACGATTGAATTAATGAAGGCACGTTGAGCATGCTATGGATGCGACACCTGCCCGCATCAGTGAGGGGAGTTTTAACTGTAGCAGACACAAAAAACTTCGAAAACAGAGCTGCCATGGCCGATAAGATTTTGGAAACCATGAGACCAGTGGAGATTGCTGAGCTTACGACGCCATCAACGAGTACTGCATGCAACCATGATACAATACAAAAGGAAGTCGAGAGAGTGACTGCCCAGATCTCACAACTCACTCGTAAGTTGGACGAGAAATCTCGATATTTCCAAGCCAGACGACGTCCCGGATTCTTCAGATCCCGATCACAATCTCGTGCACGTAATTCATCTGCACAGTAGCGAGCGTCAACCTCCAACTCACAACGCGCGGCAGCGGACCGTCCGGACCGTACATGCTTCTACCATGTCAAGTTCGGTACCAAGGCACACAAGTGCGTAGCACCATGCAAGCGGAAAACTAAGAGAAGTGCAGCTAACGGCGGATTTCTGTACTATCCCCGGAAATCACCGCCTGTGCGTGACTGACTCTAAAAGTGGTCTTCGTTTTCCGGTGGACACCGGTGCCAATGTTTCTGTAGTCCCGCGTAATAAGTGCCGCGATATAGAATACCAAGACTATAAATTATACGCCGCAAACGGTACGGAGATCAAAACTTACGGTACTAAAACTTTAACTGTTAATTTAAATTTACGTAGAATATTTACGTGGAACTTTATCATAGCCGATGTCAATCAACCTATCATTGGAGCCGATTTTCTAGCTAATTTTTATTTGTTAGTAGATCTTAGGTCACGCAAATTAATTGATAAAGTGACTAATTTAAGTATTATTGCATCAGTAGTTACTAGTAATAATAATATCAACATTAAAACCGTAGACGATAACCATCCGCTTCACGACCACCATATAGAGACCACGCCCCCCCCCAGTGCACAGTCGGTTGGCCCCGGAAAGGTACAAAAGGGTCAAGGCAGAGTTCCAGCAAATGCAAGAATTAGGTACCTGCCGTCCCTCCAATTCGCCATGGGCGAGTCCTCTTCATGTGGTGGAAAAAAAATGGCGAGTTACGACCCTGTGGCGACTACCGTCGTCTCAACGCCGTAACCAAACCTGACCGATACCTGATTCCCAGACTGCAAGATTTCACTTACGCACTAGCAGGTAAGTCATGTTTTTCTACATTAGACATTCGACGCGCATATCATGCAATACACATTAACCCGAATGACCTCAAAAAAACTGCTATTATAACGCCATTTGGACTTTTCGAATTTGTGCGTATGACATTCGCTCTACGCAACGCAGCACAGACTTTTCAGCGTTCCATGAATCGCTCAGTATTGTAGGGAATAGAATGTATCGAGGAGACCGACAGTGAAGGTCAAATTCAATCTTCAGCTTTATTCAGTTACTTAGACGATATTATTATTGCCAGTTCTACTGCCCATATAAATATGGTTCATTTAAATAAAATTTGTGAACGATTTCAAGCTTTCGGTATTACTATAAACGTTAGTAAATGCGTTTTTCAACAAAAAACGATAGAATTTCTTGGATACGAAATTTCTAGTAGTGGATTGCGACCTTTAGATACTAAAGCTTATTCAAAAGAAATTGTTATTATATGTGCGTTCGTATTTTTAATAAATTACCAGTAACCTTTTAACCATTACCAGTGCTGTAAAAAACATGCCTCTCATAAAATTAAAAAAAAACACTACATGAATTTTTAATCTTACATAGTTTTTATTCACTTGAAAATTTTTTTAAATGCGATAATGTAATAATATAATGAAATATCCTTAAATTTAATTGAATATTCTAATCTTAATATAATATGTAAATTGGTTAATTAATATTTTGTATTTTTTATGACTTGCACGCCTTACAGGTAAAATAAGAGGAATTGTATAAAAATAAAACCAAATTATGTACCTTATTTTTGCAATAAAGATTATGATTATGATTAAAAAGTTAAAGCTATAATTGACTATCCGAAACCTAAAACTATCGACGATTTACGTCGTTTTTTACGCATGATAATTTTTTATCGTTTTCATACCTAATGCAGTCAAACATCAAATTATTCTTAATAGTAATTTACACAATGCGAAACGAAAAAATAAAACTCGCATTGAGTGGAACGCTAGCACTAGCGATGCATTTTTGCAGTGTAAGCTCGACCTACAACAGGCAGTCACGTTGTTATACCCGTGTGACGATTTGCCTTACGCACCGATGCTTCCAATAATTGTCTTGCAACAAAAACAAAATAATACTTGGAAACCATTAGCTTAATTTTCTAAAAAGTTGACGGAAACGCAACAAAAATATTCAACTTATGATCGTGAGTTATTAGCTATCTACT
The DNA here is from genome assembly GCA_018250395.1 of Autochton potrillo potrillo. Taxonomy (NCBI): domain Eukaryota; kingdom Metazoa; phylum Arthropoda; class Insecta; order Lepidoptera; family Hesperiidae; genus Autochton; species Autochton potrillo. The sequence continues at coordinate 4,176 of DWNO01000036.1, forward strand.
TAGCGATAAAACACTTTCGTAACTTAGTCGAAGGTCGCCCATTAATCATTTACACGGACCATAAAGCCCTCACATATGCTTTTCAAAACGTAAATCCTGAAAAAGATTCTCCTAGACGCATCAGACATCTTTCTTTTATTAGCGAATTCTGCACAGATATTAGATATGTAACGGGTAATGAAAACATAGTGGCAGATTCTCTATGTCGCGTCGCAAGTATTAATTGTCCCTCAGTCATAGACTACGAACAGTTGTTACTAACTCAAAGTAAAGATGATTGTTTACTTGGTAATCGAAGTGATAGTGCAATTATTAAACAAATATTTATATCGCACATAAATAAATCTGTACATTGCTAAATATCAACCGACCATGTTAGATTGTATTTACCTAATCCTTTTTGGAGACAAATTTTTGACGCCATACATTGCTTGAGTCATCCTAGCATCAAAGTTCCGCGAAAGATGATTCGGGAAAATTATTTTCGGCCAAGCATGCCCTTTGGTGTAGGACATGTATCCCATGTCGATACGCTCGATATCAGCCGTAGAAGAAACGACTACGATATTCGTTTCTTCTACGCCTGATATCGAGCAAACCAAGGTAAGTAGATTCGGTCGAAGAATCAAACAACCGATACCTTTTCAATAACACACATATTTACGTAAACGTTCACACTATTATTTTTCATATGAACATTTTAGGGTTAACTTACTAATTTTGTATACTTAGCAATACATGCGAATAAATACAGTATTGGCATTAAAATGTTTACATTACAATTTAATACATTTTTACAAGTGTTAGAGCTTGCAAGTATTTATAGTTGATATTATTAAAATTGTAAAAAATAATTATAATGGGAAATTATAATACAAAGGAAACTAATAATATGGCGATGATCCGAAACCAAGCTGCTACCACGCATAATAACGTGGAAAACAAATTCAATACATTTGGAATTATACTACTAGTGATTGCTATACTTCTTCTCATCATAATTCTGTATGGTAATAAAAGGCACTGCGGAACCAAAATGAGAAATTGGTTGAGAAAACAAGTCGTCCAAGTTTCAAATTTCAAATACAGGTACAAACTGTTAATTACCGATTAATTCAGCTGGTATGTTTTTTCCGCAGGTATAAGGACTTTCGTTCATCGGCTAACACCTCTACCAGAAGCATTCCGGCAATAACACAAACGGCATCCTCAGCATCTCGTAGCGACTCGTAGCGACCCGTAGCGACTCGTAGTGCGCTACGGCGATAGATGGATGCAATTTTTCTCCAAGTTGCCTGTATCTTTAGCGCGTCGGCCCAAATAGCCATATCATAAGTCAGCACTGACGTGACCACAGAAGAGAGCAGAAGCCTCCTTTTTTGCTTTGGACCTCCAACATTAGGCTTGAAACAAGACAGTGTTGATCCATCCTCAGTTTTATGATTCGCCAATTCCAGTCCAGCTTGACTCATCAACCGGCTTATCACGTCATAGGACTGATTTAAACTCCAATTAACTTCCTCTAGATGTTTAGCCACTATAATCACCGCCACATCATCCGCAAATGCTACGAGTTGAGCCTCATTTGGTAGCTTCTGTTCCAACAGACTATTATACAAAATGTTATACAATAGAGGCCCCAGAACAGAGCCTTGAGGTACTCCTCCTGTGAAATTATATTCTTCAGGCCCGTCTTCCGTCTCGTACCTTAGGATCCTGTCTGTGAAGTAGTTTGCTACAATCCTCTGCAGATATTTTGGTACCTTCTTAGCTTTAAGGGCATCCATAATGGCATTCCACTTTGCCGAGTTGAAGGTATTCTTAATATCTAACGTTACGACTAGACAATACTTTTTAGCCCCCCTAGTCCATCTCGTGCCCGAAATAGCTTGTCTAGCAGTGCTGACAATGCGGTCGATGGCATCTATCCATCCATCGAAAGCACCAATCTCTGTTGTTTCCATTTCCTTGAAAAGGTGCCTTCTTAAAGGCAGGTGTTTTATACATCTAAGAAGAGATCTGGTGCCGCCTTGACCGCAGCTTTAAGGGCAGTGTGTGGAATGCCATCCAAACCTGGTGCTCTAGTGTTGCCCATCCTGTTACACGATTCCATTAATTCCTCTAAGGTAATTGGAGCAATGGGTGCGATCTCTTCCTCGGTAAAGTAGAACTTGCACTCTATTTGTTCCGGAAACAGCACAATAATTATTTTCCTAAGCAAAATGGGACAAATCGGTGACCTCATCTGCTTGTATCTTAATCGCGCCATGACTACTTTATAGGGTCTGCCCCACGGGTCATTTTCTATTTCGTTTAGGAGTTCGTCCCAGTTTTGGAAATTACTTACGTTAATGGCCTTTTTCAGTGCTAGACGCGCCTCTTTGAAATTAGTTTCATGTTCCAAAGCGTTAAGTTTCTTCCGGTTTCGCTGGTAGATCCTTCTACATCTTATGCACTCCTTACGAAGCGTGGCAATTCTTTCGTTCCAGTGTATCGCAGGGAGAAGGCTTCGATTACTTTTCCTGGGCATGATGGCATCACAAGCTCTGCTAACTCGTTTTGTCAGTTCATTTGCTTTATGGTTGGCAGTATCGCAATTTAAAGGACGATAATCCAGGGCGGTTCGCATCAAGTTGGGGTCAAACACCTTTACTTTCCAGCCGACGGAGTTCGTCTTAATCGGTGTCACACTGGCCTTGGGTCCGGATCGAATCTCCCAGATTGTCGCTATATGATCACTGGCAGTATATATGTTACTTACTTGCCAAGACCAATTTCCATTTACCAGCTTAGTGCTTACGAAGGTGATGCTTACAACGGAGCTAGCTTGGCTTCTTTCGAAAGTAGCCTTATTCCTATTATTCAGAAAAACTATGTCCAGCGTAGAGAATGCTTCTAGTAAAGCGTGACTTTTTTCGTTAGTATTTTTGCTACCCCAATCCACAGTCCATGCGTTGAAGTCGCCCGAAATGGCAACTGGGGTATGATCTTTAACGTCGAGTGACAGTCTATTTAGAAAGTTGTTGAACTCTTCTGGTGACAAGCTAGGTGGAGCGTAGCAGCTATAGAAATAGATCTCGTTAAGCTTTGCTTGCTTGCTATGCACTATCTGCCATTCAGCATTCTTAGTTTGGGTAAGCCGCGTTGTCTTTACAGGTACCGATTGCGGAACCTCTCCTCGATGTTTTTTCATCACCTTGGCTTCTTCCAGAGAGGCGCGTTTCTTACGCTTTCTCTTTCGGGTTTGTCTACTCTTAGGCGTAGTTATTAATAACTTCGTCTTCTTCAGTGTCAACTTCAATTGGAAGTGTTACACGCTTTAAGACAAGTCAAAGCTGGTAAAACACCAGGACCTGATAATGTTCCAGTAGAAGTAATGAAACTCTTGGAGGAAGACCAGCTTGATTTTCTGACACAGTTCTTCAATAACATCTACGATACTGGCGATCTCCCTAAAGACTGGCTCAAATCAACGTTTATAACAATCCCCAAAAAGCAGAATGCTCGTAAATGCGGAGAATATCGTATGATCAATCTTATGAGCCATGTGCTAAAAGTTTTCTTGAAAATAATACAGAACAGGATACCACCCACCTGTGATGAACAACTGGTAGATAGTCAATTCGGTTTCCGTTCAGGTGTCGGGACTCGTGAAGCCCTTTTTGCCCTTAATGTTCTCGTTCCGAAATGCAGAGACATGCAGGTTGATGTACTGATGTGTTTCATAGACTATGAAAAAGCTTTTGACCGTGTGAAACATCAACAGTTACTGGAGCATTTGGACGACATCAGTCTCGATGGTAAGGATGTAAGGATCATTCGGAAACTGTATGAGAACCAAGTCGCCACTGTTAGGGTTGATAACGAGGATACAGATGAAATTGCGATTCGACGTGGTGTTCGACCAGGTTGTATTTTATCTCCACTGCTATTCAACTTATACTCAGAGGCTATAATATCGGAAGCTCTAGAAGATCTTGCAGCTTTACTAAAGGTTAATAGAAAGATCATCAATAATCTTCGCTATGCGGATGATACAATTTTGATAGCATCAACAAAAAAAGACTTGCAAGAAATTGTCCACAAAGTTAACATTAGCAGTGAGAATGCTGGACTGTCGATCAACATCAGCAAGACAAAATTAATGGTAGTTTCCAGAAATCCTGACTTAAATCCACGAGTAGTAGTGGCACAATAAGAAGAAGAATGTTGCTTGACGAGTGTCCATCGCTCCGCGGTTTGTTTAGATCTCAATCGATTTAAATGGCAACCGGTGCGGTCGGCATTTTAAATGGATAATCGCCAGTGGCAAAGTAAAATGCGCTTCCGTGCTTCGGAGGGCATGAGAAGCCGTCAGTCCCGCTTAAATGTTTAAACGCAGTTAAAGATTTAATGAAGGTTATACAAAATAAGGCGTTAAGGCGGTTTGAAAACATTGACATGGGTTAGCCCCTAACCCATACTATCTCCACCAATTGGAGTAGCCTGGTGGAGTACGCTCTCGGTCTCCCCTAGTTATTGAGAGAGACTTGTGCCCAGTTGTAGGGCTAATCAATATCTTTATATCACTATACATAAATATTTCAACAAATAAATGATTGAACGAGCCAATGGCTTATTAAACAATAACGCTTTCTACACTCACATTCTACACACACAGCCCCACAGTAGGATTTTTTCCTGTGTCGTGGGTGCCATGGATACACAAAGACGAACACACAAACACCCAGATCCAGAACAGAAATCTAAATTCATCATTTAGATATCTTTCTGGCCGGGGATCGATCCCGGGACCCATTGCGTATCAGACCGGCATGGTGACCGCTCTTCCTCGCAAGTCGTCAAACTATTATTACTATTTTAAGTCAAAATTTTGGATACGACTTTTAGGTCGAAACAAAAAGGTATTTTTAGTTTATTTTAATTGGGCTCAGCCGCGATCAATGAAAATTTTTTAACTTCTACCTTAAAAAAATAACTAAAAAAACGTTTTCTACATTCATAGCCCCATATTAGGACTGTTTTCAGTATCGTGCAAGCCATGGATATATACAAAGATAAACACCCAAACCTAGAACAGAAATCTACATTAATCATGCAGATATCAGTTTGACCAAAATGAACCAGAACCCATTATGTGTGACACGATGACCACTCCGCCGCACAGGTAATAAAATATAGTGTAGTGAGTAACTATCAAAATACCTTTAACTATAAAATAGGAAAAAGTATATACAATCAAAACAAAATTAACCACAGGAGTCGTATACCAAAATAACATGCAATTTGATATAATGAAAACCACATCAACATACGTATAACGTTTCAGCGTGATTGAGACTTAATTGATTAATTGTGTCTGTAGCTAATTTAACATAATTATGATGGATATGCACGCGTATGGGCTAATTGTTATAGTAACGTGACTCCGAGCGCATTGTTACATGTGTGCTATCTATATTCGGAAAAGTGGGTAATAAATACAGTAATGATGCATTCATTACAAAATAATGTTCAGTTTGCTTGCCATTGCTGGTTGACGCTTAAGAGGGGACTATTATGGTCCTCAGGACCGGACCTTATTATGGCAACGGATCTGTTATTTAGGTTTTCTGCGAAAAGATGCTTGATAGTTCTATAAAAAAGTTGTCTGAGGTGTGTAAAGTCGCATTAGTCGGTCGCTAATCGGACGGTTCGATCTCCCACTCTTGCCGCCCACAAACCCCGCAAGCACCTTTTAGTCGCCTTTTACGACAGACAGGAGATACCGTAGTCCTATTCTGGTCCCGGGGCTATGGAGACAGCCCGGGACTACAGGGACAAACTTTACACACCTTACAGATTTTTTTTAAATACTTTCAACCACCTTTGATTTTGTTTACGGGCGAAAGGATACCTACTACTTAGCTAGAACTGTGTCTTCTGTGTGTCTCTATTTAAAGATAAAATATACCCCTGCAACAAACTGATGCTTAATCACTCGACTCGATGCACGTGGGCAGTTACGAGTATCTCCGACAGGGCGTGAGATGATAGAACGCTAGCGGAAGGTACGCAACGATAACCGAACGGAACGTGATTTCGTGACGAATGTTATAGGAAGCTGGTTATAGTGAACGAAATAATCGATATCTATACAAGTTAGATACTGTCTGTCTGTGATCGATTTTCTTAAAATCTACTAAACTGTTTTTGTACAGTTTTTACGATAGGATACTGCAATTCTCGAGGAAGATATAGGTTAATAGTACATTACGGTTTTAAGTACATTGACTGAAATATAATAATTACTGAGGTTGCGTGGATGTAAAAAATCTCGCCAGCTGGGAGATTGTCCGCGTGCGCCGCGTAAACCAGCACAGATATACTAAAATAATATACTAGAGAATTGTAGATCTACAAAAATACTACAAAAAAAATTGTGTGATAAAATGTTTCTATCTCTTTGTTTAAAACCTTTGTGCCACATTACCACGCGGGCGAAGACGTGGGCACAGCTAGTTCTTAATATTTCTCAGAAACAGTACGGGTTTCTGAGAATTTTTAGCAATTTTAATGCCTGCATATTTCGGCACTGATAATATTTTCTTATTGCTTACATAAAAGTTTGCAAGGTGGTTACCAGTATAGTTCAACAGTAAGGTAACACTACCACACGTATTTCTCTCGTAAAGAGCTTCTGCATCCAGGGAATGGTGTGGAAACCGCCTGATTTAACAAGAACGCATCTGTGATTGGCTTCAGGTAGAACGTCTGTTCTACGTCATTGTATCACAGTGGTACAGTGACTTTACCATTCGGTCCACATAGAGTCCACCTGCTTATTAAATTCAGGAACGCAAATACACACCAATATTTCATTATTGCTAATTAAGTTTTAAAATATTTAGGTTCTCATGGAATCAATATAAACCAATAATTCCGTTTTCACTTGAAACTTACTAATCTGCAAAAACATATCACATTTAGTCTAATAATGTAAGTTAGCAGAAATAAAATAAACCAAATGACTAAGCTACTATAATTATTTAAATAAAGACAGCATATTCTACGCGTCAATATAGTTCCTACCCACATCATTTCTTTCTGCGATATCTCAGTAAACAAAGGATGGCAGCCCTGCTTATCGTAATAAGCTTTGAAAAATAATGGCTTAGAAACTTTTCTAGGCATCCCCTTTATAATATCCCCTCAGACTCATTTACGTAATACTATGTTTTTCTGCGGTACCACTTGTGTGATTTTTTTTCCGCTCCGCCTTTGTGTTCTTGATGATACTTAGCGCATATGGCCGCTAATTATCTATGAATATTCTAGGTGAAACTGTCTCTTATTCTGCATGTGATATGTTGGGTTAGTTTTAGAATGATACTCGTAATTCTGTTTACATTTTATGCTCATTGTTGTTCGATGCTTAATTAAAATTT
>DWNO01000037.1:0-11574 GCA_018250395.1 Autochton potrillo potrillo
AGGAAACAATACTTAAATATTAATGATTAAAAACTTGTTGCAAATAAGTTTTTAAGTTTTTAATCAACCTTTTACCTAAATAAAACCCTAGGTATATTTTTTACCGACACGATTCGCTAATTATGATACAAATTTTAAATAACACTCGCCACATGTAGAACAGAAAACTAAAAACATAATAACAGAACAATAGGATTTACGAAACCATACAATATGCGTTGGTTCTGAAATATAAATGTACATAATCTGTACCTGATTGGCCTGTGGTAATAGTATTATAAGTTTTAAGATTTTAACTGTCTTTAAACTGTAGCATAAGAATCTAAAAAGGTTCACAGACATTATTGCTATTGCAAACTGTACAGGCACTAAAAAGTAATCGCTAGTATAAAATTAAAGTGAACATTTCTCGAAAATAACAATCTTTAATCAGTTTACTTACGTTGTGGACTTCACTCAACGTCGTTCCAGTGTCGCCGCCAAACTTCTTGGTGGTGGTGATGGCAGCGAGCCCGTGAAGCCTCGAAGGCCGGTCGCCTTGACTCTGCAACAATTTCTCCAAGTCCTCCGGCTCCGTGGAGTAGGCGGTGACGGAGACGGTGCCTTCGGGCTCGCTGCCGTTACGCGAGTGGAACTCTTGTCGAATCACTGTACCTTTCACTGTTTAGCGGAAAACGCAAAAAAAATGTAAGCCAACCGTTTACATAAATAGCTTTTGTTAACTATTCGACGAGTTGCTCAACTGACTGCACCCGTGTTTTATACGGATTACAGTGGTTATTTATTTGGTGGTGCGTGTAAGATGTAAGTATGTGTCAACACGCCACGTCACTCTTCTGTCGTACATACGAAAAATTTACAAAGCTAAGCTGTTTGTTCAGTTGTTTAATATGATTAAAATTAAAATTATGCTATCTTATGTGTTCTTTTATTATGTAATTCACTTATTATTATATATTTGATTAAGTTATAGTTATTTTAGTACATGTAATGTGTAATTGCGAAATTTTGCATACGCAATGGATCAGAATCAATGTATATTATTTCATGTAAATCTGCAAATAAATAGTTTAAATTTAAATTGAATTTGAAGTACATATTTATAATATTTTTGTTCACTACCTAGAATTATTAATAATATATATGTGTGCATAGATAATATATAATTATTTTTGAAATTTCAATTAATAATATGAGAAAAGCCAGCTGCACACAGTTATTGTAATACAGACGGTTGTGCAAACATGTAAACGTCCCGTGATTCATAAAGTAAACACTTACCTTGGTAGTTCGTCGCTCCGTTTCTGAGTGCCTTGATACCGAACAGCGGTCTCCCGTCAGCGTCCAAGGGACCCGGGCCGTAGCTTGACGTGATTACGTCGATTGGCTTTGAAATGATTTTAGAAGGACTGGGAGCCCTATATTTAGGTTTGTCTGAATCAATCTTCTTAGTGCTGAACGTTCGCGTCTCGGATGTAATCTTTTTAAGATTTCTGTTTGTCACCCACGATGGTTTTTCTTCCTGTTGCTGCTTATGGGGTATTTTCTTCTCAATATCGAAAACCGTTTTCACGAGTATTTCCTTTTTATTTACAGTATCCGATTTCTGGCGTTTAAGTTCTGATTGTGGTGCTCTTTCTGGACTATGAGGTTTACGTTCAGGACTTTGAGGCTTGCGTTCAGGGCTTTGAGGCTTACGTTCGGGGCTTTGGGGCTTGCGTTCGGGGCTTTGGGGCTTGCGTTCGGGACTTTGCGACTTGTACTCTACATTGTGAATAATACGTTCTGGGCTCTGCGCCTTTCTTTCTGGATTGCGTTTCTTTTCAGGCGAAGGTGACCGTTTGCCATTTAGGTGAACAATTTCTATGGTATCTTTCGAGGAAGTCCGTTCAGATACACTCTTAGACACTGTCATTGTTTGCCTTGACTCTACGGCGCGATGTTCTGTTATTCGCCTGTTCTTGTCGTCTGAAATCTTTTTGCTTTTTGAATCAGAGAACCTTAATTTTTCGGATTCGTTCAGTCCCACCTTTTTCATGTAAGCTGAAGCGTACTCGTTGAAGCGATTCCCCTTTGATTTAGAAGTTATTTTAGTTGGTGAAAGAGGTCTAGTTTTCTTTTCAGGACTGTGTTGACGAACTGGACTTTTTGGGATTGACCTTAACATAGGTTTTTCAGGGCTATACGGTCTTTGGCGTTTGTCATTGACTGTCTTACTAGGTTCTTTCCCATGACCATTTAATATGGGCTTTGCTGATTCCTTAATTTCACCTCGGTCTGGTGAAGGCTTTGAAACATGATCAGTAACCATGATTTTTTGTGGAGTCGATTTAGGTTGCCTGTCTGGAGAGAAATTTTTGTGGGGTGAAGGTTTGGTGTGCCTCTCAGGTGATTTTGTAGGCTTACGGTCCGGCGACCTGGCTTTTACAACCCTTGTAGTAGTTACCTTAGAAGTCCTTGAAAACGTAGAAGAATCAACTTGTTCAGTTTCCATTTTCTTCTTGGCAACACGTATTTGAGCTCTTATACGTCGTCTTTGTTCGTAACCCACGACCTTTTCCAACTGAAAAGTAGACCACACTCAGTATGAGTACAAATATACTAAAATAATAAAAGCTGAAACAATAATCATGCAAAGTTTTTTACTGACCATTTGTTCCAGAAGGTCCAGGTCGAAAATATCTTCAATACAAGGCTGGTGGTGTTCTACACTGCTACGCCGGCGTTCACTGCTCACAGTAGATCTCTCCACGCTAGTTCTCCTTAATTCTACACCAAATTTACCACTGCCGCGTCTGCTGCTAACCTCAGTGTCGATAATTTCCGTAGTCTTTGCTGCTTCTTCTTTTATTTGGCTGGTTTTTGTTGGACGTAAGTAACCAGGAACTTTGTCATGTGGTTTATCAGGTTTTTCAGGATCAGGTCGCGCATGCTTAGGAGAGGCGGCTCGTTCTGTAGCAGGATAACGAGACAAAACAGTTTTAGTAGTTGTTGTCGTTTCTGTTACTTGACCTAATGGTGATTTAGTCCTAGAAATGTCAGGCGAATGCGTTCTGAAATGCGACGGGCTACTGCGTATTTTATCATCTTTATCACGTACAGTTTGCTGTATTAAATTGATTGTAGTATGTGTAGAATGATCCTTCAAAACTGTAACAGGTAAAAACTCATCTTTATCACTATCAAGATTTGATAAGATACCAGAACCATCTTCTAAAGAAGGATGCAAGGCAATCGTAGAGTCAGTCTTTGGCGATTTTTTAATAACTCCTATATCTGTTAACTTTGTTGTCTTTGTTTTGTTTGAGATGTCTTTTGTTTTTTGAGTAGTAGACGCGATGTTCTCAAATAACGCTTTAGCTTTTTTGACAGCTTCACTACTACGCATAGTGGTTATTTTTACAGGTGGATTACGATCAGTAGGTTTACTATTAGGACTTGCATAATCCTTAGTTTTTTGTAAAGCTGTAGTTTCTTTGACAAAAGAGTCTTGGCGTTGATGCTCGTCATGTTCAGAATGTTTATGAGATTTTACATTGATATTATCTTTAATTTTCGTAGTCGTGTTTTCATCATCAGTGTCATCAACTATTTTTTTCATTATTTTGTCATGTTCTTCTTTTATTCTTTTCTCTTTTTCTTCTACTTCATGTGTTTCGTTCAAAAACTGCTCAGCTGTTTTAACGAATTTGTTAACTTTATCTGATACACTCAATAAACAATCATCGCTTCTTAAAGAATCATCTATGTCACTGAAGTCAGGACGTTCAATTTTTTGCGCGGGTTTTGGTTTAGGTACTTTAACATTTTCAGCCGTTTCAACAAACAAATGAGCCTTATCATTAACACTTAATTTAGTATAATCATCCTGATAAATTGTGTTTTTGTCATACTCATCTACAATATTTCGCGAAGGACTTCTATTATCTTTCGTTCCGCGAGGACCCTTTGCAAATTTGTTTACCTTTTCTGAAACAGATAACAAACACTCGTCTGATTTAATGTTCTCGAAATCAAAATCAGAATGGACTTTCTTTTCCACATCTTTAAATCGAGCTGATTCTTTAGTAGTATTCGTTGAATCTGTTTTACTACCGAATTTTGACACTTTGTCATTGACGTTGAGTAGATTTTCAGTATGATCCACATCTGTTCGCTTAACGAATAGTTCATCGTCCTCACATATTTCGACAATATCATCTACAATAGACTCGGATTCATGAATTGTATGATAAGTACGTTTAATAAGTTCGTCATCCGGTTCATTAACTTCATCTGGGAATCTAGGAGTACCAACATCTTCTAAGAACCCAACAGGCGTGGGACAAATTCGGTCTGGTGAATTCTCTCTAGAAGATTTTGCTTGTTGGACATCAATAATAATATCGTCATCTTCCATAGAAGTATTTAATGCTGTTGCAGATTTAGGTTTGCTTGTTGGGAACTTTGTTTGAGATTCTTTTGGTTGTGATTTTGGTCCTTTTGTAGTTGTTGGAGTTTGTTTTACTACTCTCGTTGTAGACATGTCACTTACTTGTATTTCTGGTCTCGATTTTATTCTCTGTGATGAGACCTTCTTTGTTTTGAGTGCAATATCACTGGTTGTGCGAATCACTTTAGTATCTGAATCCTTTTTGGGGTTCATATTTTCTTTATTGATACCTTTTGGTGTTGTTTGTTTCATGTCGTGTTCATAGGTTTTATAAACAGCATTTGTAAGAGGCTTTGGTGTCATTTTAGTTGTAGCAATTTTTGAAAAACTGTTTTGTTTTATAGCACTGATCGTCTTCTTTGAATCCGTTGTGATTTTTTCTATCGTTTTATCGATTCTTGTTGGGGATGTTGAGCTCGGTGATGGTTTTCGAATATGCGAGGGAATTGAATCTCTCGTCTTGCTACCACCAACTTTCTGTATTTGTGGAGATTGTGGTCTATCAACAGATGTAGCCAGCTTTTTGGGCGAAATGCTGCGTGTTTTGGACGAGGATTCCGGACTATCAGGCTTGGAATATGTGTTAGTGGTCTTTTTAATTGGAGAAACATTTCTAGATGGAGGCTTACTGGAAACTTTAGGCTCTTTTTGTTTATCAATTTTCGTTTTATCTGTCTGAGTATCATCTTTATTAACATTACTCTTTCTAGTGGTTTCTCTGTCGGACTCATTTACAGATTTAGAAACATTTACCGAATACTGTGGGATCTGAGTAGTTCTATCCTGGTCCTGTTGGCCACCAATAGGCTTTTTATTTGTTTTTACTGGACTCTTTTCACGGCTAGGCGATCGATTATTACGGTCAGGTGATAGTTTTCTTAAAGACTTTTGGACTTTATCTAGTATTTCTTGTTCCCTCTCTGATTGAATAAATTCTATATTAAAATCATTTGTTTTCGTAATACCAGTTTTCCGTATGTTGTCATAGTCCTGTGTAGATATTGTAAATTGCTCTGAGTCTTTAGGAACCTTACGATTTGGAGATATAGACGAACGAGGGGTTATAAATTCATCTTCAATTACATCTGTAACAGTATCCTCCTGAATATTCTCGGTAGTTTGAGTTAAATTACACTCTGTAGATGTTAGAGCGATATTTGTTTTAGAATGTGATGTAGTTTTGACCGGACTACTGTTTCTTTGTGATCTAGTAGGTGAAGAATCTTTTGGGTATTGTTTTACTGGTTCGCTTTTGATTGCAGTGGAAGGCACTGCCGAGATGTGTCCCATTACTTTATCTTTTGACGTTGTCTTTAGTTTATTAGTATTTGTTTGTGTTTGCGTTACATTCGTATCAGATACTTTAGTGTTTTGTAACTTAATTTTATCGATTGTCTGCTGATCGAGGTCTCTGGGATGATTTTCTTTAGGGTAGTCTTCGTTTTCAATAAGTTGCGATGGGTTAGGCATAGAAAACGGCCTCTTAGCAAATGGTTGATCTTTTGATTTCCTTTCTGGACTTTGTCGTGAAGATTGTTTGTCATCTCTTTTTATTATTGTTTGTTTTTTTGTTTCTATTATATCATTTTTATCAATAATAATAGTTGATGTATCTTTAGAATCAGTGTCATATTTAGATTTTTGTTTAGGCGGAGATGCTCCCCGAGATAATGTTTCTGGTGTTCTTGTTTTATCTTCTTTCTGTTGACCATCATGCACATTAGATTCAATAACGTCTTTGCGTTCGTGTTTCAAAAAATCTTTTACTGTTGATGATTCTTTACGTAGCGTTTCCTTATAAGGGCCTGGACTACGGCAGGGTGATACACTCGGTGAACTTGTATTAGAGTCTGTATTTTTCAGTAACCTTTTTTCATCCGTAGTTACTGTCGTTGTTTCTGTGGATGTCTCATTAGACATGCCAAGAATTTTTCGACACCGTTCTTCGTAAGTTTCACGCCTCTCAAGAGGTGGTTTTGGTTTCGGTGATTTAGGCGATGCCTCTGTTTTATTTTCAGGGTGTTTTTCAAGAAAATCTTTCGATTCAACCATTGGTGATACAGAAAAACTAGATGGTGGCTTCTCTGTAGGTGAAACCTGATTGTTATCAACAGTAGGTTTTTTCAAAGAACTTTTTCTCGGAAGGCTGTCTTTAATCGGTCTCTTTTCTGGCGACGGAGATCTACAGGGTATTTTTGAGGGTGACTTCGATCGATTTGACTTTATAAATTCGTCGTTTTGGTTTACTTGTATTTCTTCAGTACTATTTTCGCTATCCAACTCTTGTTCATCTAAATCAGTTACTGATGGATTTTCCGGACGAGGTGAGCTGAAATACACAAATCCACTAACTGACGTTGTTGGAGAGCTTTGACCAGTCGAAGGTTCTGTTTCTACACCTTTAGGTTTTCTCGTAGGACTTGTGGATGGAGTTACAAGTTGCTTAGGACGTTGGTTAATAGTAGTGTTTTTACTGTTCTCTTCAACCTTTCTCTCTACTTCCAGAAAATCTGTCGTTTGCTCATGTTTTACATCATCATTGGAAGTACTGTCTTGAGTTATTATTTTTGTGGGCAACACAGTTGTAACTGGTTTCTTTGGAGATTTGGGTTCATTAGAGGTAGTTGGCATAGTATCTGCCGTCTCTATATTTCCCTTACTTAATCGCTGTGTTTTCTTATAAGTTCCATATTTAGATGGTGAAGAATCTCGGCTTGGTGTATTTTTTGAAGTATCTGTGATAGTATCATGATGCTCTTTCGTCACATTATCTATCAAAATATTCATTTTAGACGTTTTAGTAGTCCTAGAATCAGTGCTTTCATTTATCTCGTAAGTGTCAAAACGTGTATCTCTTAATTTAACTTTGTTAGGAGAAGGCGACCTTGAAGTATTTCTTAATATTGGATGAGAGTTATCTGTTGCTTCTAGTGTAACAAAATCAGTGGTATCTTTAGAAGAACTTTTTCTTGCTGTAGTTTGATGCTGAATAGTTTCAGCGTGTTTAATTGAGTCCTTCCTATTTGGAGACGTTTCTTTTGTAACACGTTTGTTATCACTTGGAGCAATCTTTCTGGGTTTGGAAATTTCATCAGACATTTTGGTAGGAAGATCTTGTTGGACAGGAGTTTTTTTGCCTGGGGAAGTTTCTCTAGAAGGAAATTTGTTTGGACTGCTTGACTTCATTGTACGGCTTATGTTGGTTGGCGACTTATTCCGCGTAGATCCAGGAATGTCATCAATTGAAGTTTTCTTGATAGGAGAAGACGCTCTTATTGGATATTTATCAGGACTTGGGGAATCTTTTCGTAATATTGTTTTAGAAGACTCAGTACGAATGGACGAAGTTGTAACTTTTTCTGTGGTATGTTTAGAAGATATTAATTTGTTATCTTGACATTTATCTGGGCTAGACGAATCTTTTCTTAATGTGGATCGCGGGGAAGTAGAACGTGAACCATAGCGATTGGAATGCGGTGTATCTGGAGACTCTTTCTTAGTTGGAGAAGATTCTCGTGTAGGACTGTATTTATAAGCATTAGTTGGGGTCTTTTGATGTCCTTCATTTGTTAATGGTTTTTGTGACTGGGCCACTGGAACATCTTTTGCTGGACTTTTTCTTGTTGGTGACACAGACTGCCGAGGTTCATATTTATCAGGGCTTGGTGATTTATTTCGTAATAACGGATTTACTAAAGAAAAAGGCACATCAGGATGATCAGATCTTTCTGTGTATTTTTTCTCATTAGCAATTGGTGAATCAGGACTTGGAGACTGTTTAACTAATGATGGACATGTTTTAGGAGTAGGAGATTTTGAATTTGATTCGATGTCAGTAGTACTGTCAATAAGTTTCAAATTTTTGGAAGTGGTAGAAGTCTCACGTGCTGTTTTAGAAATCTGTTCATTGGTGCGAGTATACATTTTCGTTTCCTCGTCGATAAATTTATAGTGATCTTCTTTAACCTTAATGATATTTGGTTCAAATGGAGTTTGAAAAGTTTTATGTTTTGTTGGTGATATGTCGTCCGGTTTATCTCCTTGAGGATGACAAATTGGATCGTTAGATGATTTTGGTTTACTAGCAGCAGTAGGTCTCGTATATCCTGGGGTTTTATCTTGATCTGAAACATTGGGTGACGTCTTTTCTGGTAAATATTTATCTTCAGGATGTTTTTTGTCTTTAGGATTCGCCGATTTCGACGGAGAAGGTTCGCGTGGATATTTTGGCAACTCATTTTTAGAGCTGATGTTTTCTGAATAATTATGTACGGGCTTTCTGTCAGGACTCTTCATAGATCTTGTAGGAGAACCTCTATTAAGGAAATCCCCAGGAGATTTTTTATCTGGACTTGAACGGTTTGGAGAACGGCGGTTATAATATTCCTTAGGATGAGATTTTTCTGTGCTAATATTCCTGTCAGGGCTTGGACTGGATCGTGTAGGCGTTATTCTGTTCCCTTGGTTATCACGTGGTTTTACGGGAGTTTTGTTGGCATGCGGATGAGTGTCAGAAGTATCAAATCGCTGAGGTTTCCTCTCAGGACTTTTACGAGATTTATCAGATGGACTTTGGAGTTCTTTCTCCGGACTAATACTCGGTCTCGTGCGATACTCATTATCGTGCTTTCTATCTGGACTGTAAGGTCTTGTGGGAGATCTTGAATGAGGAGGTCGACGTTCTGGGCTGGTATATGTATTAGATTTTATTTCTGTCACAGAGTGTGTTGAATGAGTGCTAGAATATCTATCTGAAATTGTGCGAGTAGGAGAATATCTGTCAACTTTATTAGGACTTTCACCACGACTATGCGGCTTCCTGTAAGTCTTATCGGGGCTAACACTACTTCTCAAAGAAGAATTGCTAGACCTAAACGTTCTGCATCCTGGCGAAGAAGCCCTCGTAGATGGTCTCGTCGGCGTATCAGACCGGAGGGTGCTTGCCCAAGCCTGATGTGTTGGGCTCCAGTCGTTACTTATTTTTTTTTGTGAAAAGTCGGCTTGGTACGTTGTTTGATATTGATCAGAGCTTATTTTTCGCTCAATTATTTCTTCACGTTTAGTCTCTTGCGTTACGTTATGAACCCGATCTTCATTGTCTTTAAAAGTCTGAGTCTCTTTACGGTCATTTCGCTGTATGTTTTGGTTTTCATGCGATGAAATGACTTCCTGATGATTCACATCGTTGATATAATTGTCACGTTTCTGATTGTTTGTATTATATTGTGTCGTTTGTATATAGTCATCATGTTTATTTACTACATTATCTACATTACGATTCTTTTTGAAATCGAAATCATCCACCTTTCTTTGTGTATCTACAATGTTATTAGTATTCGTATCAATCATTTCTCGAGTTGTTTTTGACGTTGATTCGTTAACGTGCGAGTGCTTTTGTGTTGATGTGTATGATGAAGTTTTACTCTCGCTTTTAGTTTGTTGCGAGTGCTGTTCAGATCGGCTACTTTGCACTACAGGTGCACGAAATTCACGCCGAGTGCTAGTTACCTTTGTGCCATCAGGTAAACGTCTTGTTTCCACCACCACTTTAGTATTATCGTCGGGATATTCTACTTTTCTAGAGACTACTTCGCCATGTTCATAATCACTTCTCAAATTTTGTTCATAATCTTTAGTTTGCGTGTACCGTCTCTTAGTTACTTCCTCGTTACGGTTCGTGTCGTGAGAAACTTGTCGAGACAAGTCATACTCTTTATTGGATACATATGGCACTGTTTCGTTGGTAGAGGAAAATTTTTGGAACTTTGAAGTAGATGTCGACGAACTAGTTGTCGACGAAAACTGAGTTCCGTCGTCCGTCTTGCGCACCACCTGCTCGTGGGCGGCGGTGTTTGAAGTACTTTCATTTCGTTTAAGACTAGTGTTGCCATCGTCATATTCAGTGACCGCTTGCTTATGTTGATCGACGGCGGCAAATTGTCCCTTTCCACCTTCCACGTCATATCTACCCTCAATATTAGCTTGAACGGACTTTATGTGGGTGTGACCGTCGTCGGTCGTTCTGTTTTCGGATTCGACGTTCCACCCGGCGTTCGATAGCTCCTTCAGATCTGTAAAGGATTGACACTCGTCAACTGGGGCTTATGATTGCTCGGGCTGTTGTTACTGGTTAATAGGCGTTAGTTCGGTTAGGTTTAAGTCGGTGTAGACGTGCAGTAAGCACCTTGGCCGCGGTACGAGAACTCCTTAGGCGGGGAGCCCGCGTCGCGCACTTCCTTACTCTTCATCGACTGGAAGCTCTGGTCCGCGAAGGACTTCACATGTCCCTGCGTTGATGTGAACTCACAACCTGTCGAAATTTGTACAACTACTCTAACAATTTCTATTCATTACAACATAATACAATACAACTTTCGCTGAAATAAAATAAGTATCAACATAAAAAGCAGTGTTGAATTTAATGTGCAAGCACACTTAATTAAGGGGACTCAATTTTATTATTGTACAGAACAAGATAAATAATTACTAAATGTCAAAAACTAACTACAAAAACAATTTATAATAAAATGTAAGCATTTTAGGGTGGTTTGGATTGGTCAAGGGTTTCAGATTCAACGGACTTGAAAGTATTTTAAGGTTCTTATGATTTGAAAAATCATGGCAAGTTAAGTAATATGTATATTTATCGTTTCATATAATGTATTTTTTTTAAAGTTTGTGTTGTGGCCAACGAACATGCAATACACTTGATGGTATGTGGTCATTGCTGCCCACGGACATATGAAAATACAAGTCTGATAAACGATGTGCTATGAATGCTGTTCGCGTTTTGTTTTATTTTTGATTTAAATAACTTTATAGCAGTCTGTGTATAAGGTTCTAATTGCTTTCTACAAAGCTGTAACATTGTTTTCTACAAATAGTCATAATCTAAATTCAACTTCATACAATCATTTTGGTTGTATCTGCTCCACATATGAAGTGTTTGTAAGTGAGGAGCTCAGAGATAGGGGTACTGGGTAAAGTATTGCGTAGTGGGTCGGGTGCTGTCATACCTTTCCCCTCAGCGCCGGGCTCCGGCGAATAGAGGTTGCGCAGGCGCTCCTCCCGCAGCCGGTACATGTGCGCGCGGATCTCTTTCTTGCGGGAAAAGTCCTCCGTTTGTTGCCACTGAAAATGTC
>DWNO01000038.1:0-11509 GCA_018250395.1 Autochton potrillo potrillo
ATATATTTTGGGGGCATAGCTTACGCTGTTTCAGGAGTACTAAAACTTGAACAATTTAATAAATATTTACACCATTTCAATAAAAAGGTTATTAAAAAATATTCTACTTACCTCCTTTATGATATAAGCCGATGAATAAAATGTCTGCTAGCTCTCACCAACCTCACCGCTCTACCAGCTAAATTTACTGAATTATACTTTAGTATAGACTTTGTAGTATATATCAATGAAATGACCATAGGTCGGGCACAGCGCTTGCAGAATCGATAACCGCTACGGAAGAAAGGTTTTCGACAAGCGCCCACGTTTAGGCAAAAGAAGCACACGTCGCTCCCGAACAGGAAGACCGATGTCCTGAAGAAGATAGCAAGAAACATGGGATGCAGAAGGCACAGGATCGGTTAGACTTGTGGCGACAACCCACAAAGCGTCGTCTTGCTAAAATTTCTGAAACGCGCTATCGAAGCTTTCTCGACACCTTGCATATATACAAGTTCCATACTGAGACTGTCGGAGCATGGCCGGGCATGATTACCTAGTCCAAGGGATGATTTGATTTTTGGGACATTGACGTCAATTTGATGGCTATAATAAACTCGCCATATAAAATGCATTTTTCCCTATTAAACGAGCTAATTGCTATATTTTTTCAAAAAATTCTCATTTTTCTCTTTTTTCTTGAATAACTTTAAAATTAAGTGTTGTAGAAGTATAACAAAAATATATTTGTGATCCCTATGACAAGCCCGTTCATTTGACATGCCATACCACATGTCAAATGACGCAATTTACAAAACTTTGCTTTTTTATATACGGTTAAATGGAGATATGTTAATTTGTATAATAGTATGCGCGCGAGATGCCGCGGCGGCAGCCGGGGCTGCATTGGGACACAATGAGCACAATGTTACATACATGTTGCAGACGCTAGAAAAGTTCGAGTTCGTGAAGGTGCTGGGCAAGGGCACGTTTGGCAAGGTGGTGCTGAGCCGCGAGAAGGGCACGGGCAAGCTGTACGCCATGAAGATCCTCAAGAAGCACCTCATCATCCAGAAGGACGAGGTGGCGCACACCATCACCGAGAACCACGTGCTCAAGAAAACCAAGCACCCTTTTCTCACGGTAACAACTCCTTGCACTTTACAGAAATGTTATTTCCAGTATAAAACCGGATTGGATAAGACATGATATAATGTCATATTAAAATTGATGGAATCGATGGTGATCAAAGATAACAGATTTTAACAGTATTTACATAGTTAGAAGTAGTAAATAAAATACTTACTTTTGGTACTTTTATTGAAGTTGGTTAGTTTATTTGGTTTAGTTCTGTTTTTATATAATATAAAAGTAGCAAAGGAGCATGCAGTCTACCTGACGCTAAGGCTGCTCTCACCCATAGCAACGTGGAACCGTTTGCAGATAAGATTAGCCAGTGCACTGTGCTCTGTTATGGTTGGTTACAGATGTGTTGCTATCCCTGACTGACAACGTCTCAGATGAGTATGTGTTCAACAAAAATACATAGAGTTTAACACTGCTATTAGGTAAAAAATGGTGAGTGAGGCTGTGGTGTCTTTGAGGTTCTACCGTCACAGAAGGTTCTACCACGTTAAATTATTTTAATTGTGCTTACTATTGTGAATATTTGAATGGTGTGTCGTGGGCCATCAGTCCCGATTAATGCTAGTGCTAGACCTCTCTGTGTGATTGAACACAATATGTTGGAGTGCTTTCTCGTGTAGTTGCTTGCCGCGCAACTTCCGATTCCGTAGAAAACTTACCAGAGTCCCGCAATGTTTTTGGATATTATGGTAGTAATATTCCAGTCCCAAGTATTGCTTTCAATAAAAACATTTCCAATAAAGGTGTTCCCGATTCATATTTATTGGATATGGGGTTCCGTGAAGCAAGGCGGGTTCTGAAAGAGCGGGCGCGCAGGCGCTGCGCTACTCGTTCCAGACGGCGGACCGCGTGTGCTTCGTGATGGAGTACGCCAACGGCGGCGAGCTGTTCTTCCACCTGTCGCGCGAGCGCTCCTTCAGCGAGGACCGCACGCGCTTCTACGGCGCGGAGATCGTGTCCGCGCTGGGCTACCTGCACGCCGAGGGCATCATCTACCGCGACCTCAAGCTGGAGAACCTCCTGCTCGACAAGGACGGACACATCAAGATCGCCGACTTCGGCCTCTGCAAGGTCCGTATCTCGCCGGCCTCGGTGGGGATGGCGGTCGACTTGAATACGAGGCGACCACCTTAACCGATTCTAGCGCGAACTGCTACTCTATATGGAGGCGGTTACAGATCCTCCTGGCCGGCAATGAGCAATTGTCATCAGATAGACAGCTAGCTCGTCTTCACTTATATAAAACGACTTGTCCCTTGTTGAATATCATCAACTTGGAATTAAGCCAATAGGTAAGTATTGCACTAAGCATGCGATGTATCAATTTGTCTTCAAATCCTGAATTATATATTTAATTCTTTGCATCTGGTAATATAGTTAATATATTTTTACAATTCTCCATAAAATAAAAAGCAATGTGTATACCTAAGTATTTATAATAATATAATTACATGGGGCTTCTGTCAATCGTTATACGTTTAGATGCTCGCGAACGATCGTCTGAGTAACGCGGCCAACAATGAAAAGTATATTAACGCAGTGTACGAATATAAACATATGCAAATTTCGGCAACTCGTCAAGTGTTGAGCCTTTTGAAACATTGTTGAAGTTTCCTCAACATCCTGCATACAAGTTCCGAACAGTAACGGTCGACGCACGGCCGCTCCTCGGGTGTGGTACTGCAGCAGGGCGGGAGATCTCTCCTTGCCAAATAAATAATATTTTGATTCGCACCACAAAATCTGTCCTCCGCCGATAATCGACGATTATTCGGGGCTCAGTAACGTTCGAATCCACCCGAGTAAGTAATTTACTCTCGTATTCGCGCCCATCCGCGAGTGTCTCACGTAACAGTACAATATCTCGTCCACGCGCCGCCGCAGGTGAACATCACGTACGGGCGCACCACGAAGACGTTCTGCGGCACGCCGGAGTACCTGGCGCCCGAGGTGCTGGAGGACACGGACTACGGGCCCGCCGTGGACTGGTGGGGCACCGGCGTCGTGCTGTACGAGATGGCGTGCGGCCGCCTGCCCTTCTACAACCGCGACCACGAGGTGCTCTTCTCGCTCATCCTGGAGGAGGAGGTGCGTGCTGTTTCCGACTCTCGCTAATATAAGTGACGCCTTTTATATTTTAAACTCGTTTCACCGACGCGTCATGGGCTCCTACCGAGGGATTCTTAAGTTTCATAATAAGTAATTTGTTTACTTAACATGAACCATATAAAGCGTCGCTCACGGTGCTGGCAAGGAGAAATACTATAGGCACACGCGCACATGTCCGACGTACATGTAATGTAGCTGCATTTGAATCGCATTATTTAAATGCAGCTCGGGCGACGAAGCGTATTTTTTATTTTTGAAATAATTGAAAGAGTAATATCCACGACATAGTTGTCCCGGCGTAACGTGTCGCGCGGTCCCGCGGCAGGTGCGGTTCCCGCGCGCGCTGTCGGCGGCGTGCCGCGCGCTGCTGGCCGCGCTGCTGTGCAAGGAGCCGGCGCGGCGGCTGGGCGCGGGGCCCGACGACGCGCTCGACATCATGCAGCACCCCTTCTTCGCCACCATCAACTGGGCCGACCTGCTGGCCAAGAAGATCCCGCCGCCCTTCAAGCCGCAGGTGTCCGACGACACGGACACGCGCTACTTCGACTCCGAGTTCACCGGCGAGAGCGTCGAGCTCACGCCGCCCGAGAGCGACGCGCACCTGCAGCGCATCCAGGAGGAACACTTCCCGCAGTTCTCCTACCAGGTACCCGCCCCGGCGACTTGTTCGCGCGCGTCGTCCGCTTCTGAGATGTCCCTTTTTTCTTTTAAAGGTGTAAATTTATTCACAATATTTTTATAAGTTAGTCAAATAATCGAAGTCCCACTTGTACGAGTTCTCCAAATTTGGGAACGACATCAATAAGTATTACTATAAAAAAGTTATTTTACTTGAAGTGGGTAGTTTTCGACGTTTTTTATAATATCGAAGTAGTAAACGACCATGCGGTCCATCCGATAGGAAGCGGTCCCTGCCGTCCATGGACATCTATAACTGACTCCATGTAGAACAGAAATTTTATTTGAAGTCGATCATCGATACTTTGCTACTCCCGAAGATCTTCGGGACCGACGATCGCTTCGCGTTTAAGTCTGCCGGCAAACACACCCTTCCAACGAAACACACGAACCGCGTCACGGCAGAAATAGATGTGACGATGGTACTTCCTCGTAATACTCGTCTCAAACCCCTCGATTCGAGACAAAGTAGTGCAAGGATGTATGACGTGTAACGGCTGCGCGCGTGTGTGCAGGACATCTCGTCGTCGGCGCACTCCGCGCTCTCGCACCTCTCGCACCACTCCGCGCACGCCGACCGCCGCCACTAGCGCCGCACGTCGCCCCGTCGCCACGTCGCCACGCCGCCACGTCGCCACGTCGCCACGCCGCCACGTCGCCACGTCGCCACGTCGCCACGCCGCCACGCCCGCGGCCCGCCGCCAGCGCCGGGAAGCCGCGCCGCCCCACTTGTCCATAAACGCTTATGGGTTCCTCCAGTTATTATACTGTTTGTGATATGTTTTCAATTACCTCGGGGTAATTAAGTGTCCTGTTTGAGTGCGCTTTTTGAGCATTTGAATCTGAACGTCGTTCGTTAGCGATCGAGAATGAATAAAAATAAATTAATAATGCAAGGCGGGGGTAAACGTGTCGAAACAAATAATCAACCACAAACGCACACGGACATTAACGACGTGCTAACGTTTTAACGATGTCCGAGGGATCCGAAAAATCTCAATAGATTCACAATATTTGTAGTTGATAATTTTTTTATCGTTTATTACACAACAATACCGTAACAATAGCAGTAGACGTGCGCGCCCCGCCGCCCGCGCTCTGAACTGACGCTGGCCGTAGCTCGTGCACGGCTCGTCCCTCCGTGACCCGTCGCCCGTGTTCTCGCTTTCGAACCTTAGGAAATACACCGGTGCATTAATAAAAAAGTGTATTTAGCCCGAGAAGCCCGATATTGCTGAAATAGAATGAATTAAAGGTTACATTGAACACAGTTGCTGCGAGGAATATTTTTAAATCGCGTATCGGGGTGTCGCCGGAAGGGACCGCGGGAGGAGCACGGGGCGGGCGGCCTTCACGTTGACCGAAAATATCGCTTCCACGGAAACGAATCACGCACTCGCATGTAAACGACCGTTACGACTGCCGCTCGTTTAAGCGAACAGATTGGGACTATCATTTAATGACATCGTATGAACTTACAAAATGAGTCGCAAACGGTACGTTAACGATGAAGGATAAGAGCGTGCCTCGTCGACACTCGTATGGCACGACCCGTGGGGCGCTTCACGGACAGTTAATGAAAAATTTAATTGTAAACGAATGTACATGTTACGAATGGATTTGACCCAATTGGAACAGCCGACAGTCGATGCACCGGAGACTGTTCCGCACGCACGAGTATCGTGGAGGCATAACAGTTTGCTATATTACATTGTTTCGGAACATTCGAAAGGTGCCACCGACACTACGATAGCTTTCGATTTCATCGTAGACTAAGTAACCGCAGACATCTGGAAAGTTATAACGGCAGAAGCCTTCGTGACGGTTTGTGAAGGACGTACGTAAGTTAATAGACAATGGAACTCGGTGGTGAAGGCGGACGTGGCGAGTAGTGGCGGGACTGTCGCTGCGTCGTATGGCATAATTGTTTTATACTCACGTCACCTGCTAGGAAGGGTACGTTCCGAACTAGAGGTGTCTTTGGTTACTTAGTCGTTAACACTTAAATATGTATTCCTAGTCGTATATTAAGAGAAGATGACCATCATATAAAATGATTTGCGACTCGCACGATACTGCAGATACCGTGATGTCTTTACTGTATCGATATGCACCAATAATGACAAAACCACTACCAACTTTGGACATAATAACTTTTATACGAGACTACGGCCGCGTGCGCGGACCACGCGAGGTGGCCGGTACGGTGAAGCTTTTAGAATGGGAAATCTAGCCCGATAATGAAACGCGTTTGGTCAGTGTCCTACCGGGGAAACCGTTAGTTTGACTGATTGTATGAAGAACGCGTAAACGGTAAATAGTCCGTGGACATGGAACTGAAAATGAAGGAGCCACCCTCGGACGCGAGAGGCCCTCGTTCCACGAGGCCTGGGCCGCGCGGACCAGGCCGCGCGGGCCCGGCCCGCGGTCCGTCGGCTGCAGGGGCCACTGCCTTCCATTAAAATAAAAAACAACGTTTGCATGAAACCGTACGACTACGTCTTGCATTTACGATACCTAAATGAAATGTAGTAACTGAACACATGCACGTGTAAAAAGTTGTAAGAATGACGGTGTGGCCGGTGCGCCCGCCCGAGGACGGTAGGTTAGTTGATTCCCCTTTGATAAATAAATTGTATATTGTAAAATTATTAAGCCCAAGTATGAAATGCACTAACATAAATGTAATTTAAATGCTTATTGTTTAGGATCGGACGAGCGCACTGGCCGCCCGCGGCGGGGCTCTGCCGGCTCTCTGAACTGCCTTACCGGCTGCGTTAACCTCGTAATGAATATCAGAACTTCATTTATAATCGTTGAAAATTATTACGACCCAACGACCGAACACGTACTACGCAAGTCTACATATAAGATTATACATTATGTGTTATGTTAACTATAGATTTATTTAAATTTATGTACACACGAAGCTGGTAATATTAATAGGCCACGTCGTTTGTTTCGTTGCCAGTCCGACGAAGCACCGGTATTCTTGCGTCGATCTACTATAAGACCTATAAAAAGTCAAGTAGATATTGGAAACGAATTCTGTTTTTATTTATATTAATTAGTGATAATTGTATATCAGCGCCAATAAACAAGTCGCCACGTAGCCTGCAGGCCGCTTCTGTTGCATAAAGAACACTAAAACTGTAACATGGTTTGTATTAAATAAGTGAGAGCCCCGGGCCGCGGGCGGCTCGCCGCGCGGGCGGTACTATTTCCTTTTGTATATATTAAATTTAGGATTAAACTAACCGTGTTTTATTTTGATTACAAACTTCTCCCGTTTTGTGTATTGCAGGCTGCAGACAGTAGTCCCCATGGTGAGTTCGTCATTTGCGACGTATAAGACGAGTCCCAGCTCTCAAGCTGATCTAAGTACATCTGCACTGAATAACTGCGTTGTTTCGACTTGTTACATTTAACAAATAAGTCGTCTTTTAAGGAGAATGAATATCTAAGAAATATTGTCAAATACCATATATAAATACATCATATTTGAGCATCTAAAAACGAACTGCATAATATGTGAGAGTACGGAAGTAGCTTAGTGGTTGAAACTTTGTCTCCATCTGGGGGTCGAGGTTCAAATACTAAGCACATTTGTTTAAACATTTTTAGAAGTATAGTGTATTAAAAACACATTATTATCACTTGCATTAATGGCCCCTTACATTGTAAGAACACCTACACGCTATAGAAAAATTTTAAAAATTTTACAAAGATAGATACTTTTAAAAGACGAAAGTATGTTAAAGATCATTCCTTGTGTTATAATTGTTTATCTCCGAGACTCAAGATTGTATTTGTAAGCTAAAGAATTCACACGAATTCTTTAGCTACACAGATTACCGACATAAAATCTACACATATTTTATGGGAAAATGCCACCATTAATTTCGAATGCAGGTAATGAACAATGTCAGTTGTTAGAAGATGACTGCAAATATTCTAAACCTGTATGTTTGTTGTGTTAAAAGAAACAATCTGATATATGTAAAGATATATATAGCGGATTAATGTTGCAGAAAAGAGTCTGGTAAACGTCATTATCAATACCATTAATATCAACGTTAATACACAATTGACGAGGTACACCTAGGCATATTGTTCTGCTTTCGGTAATGGCGATGTTCATTACGGCTTTATATCTTAATTGATTGATATTGCACACAAAATAAAAACCTTATAACCTGAAAAAATACATATATAAACATCTTACTAAAACTATGATCTACACAAACTGACAAGTATTTTAGTTAAAGATGACCACAACATGCTATATTAAATTAAGTATGTTATTTAAATGCAATATGTTAATTAAATATTTATGTACCAAGACTAAACGTTAATTTGCTTTCAAGTGATTTCATTTGATTATATATACGTAGTCACTAACGTTTGTGGACATCAGTAACTAACTATATAGAACAACGATTCTACCTGACATCAATTTGAGATGCGTTGCCATTCCTGAGGACTACGATGGTCGCCTATGGTTTTAATCATGCTTTCAACATAACGCATGAACTGCTTCAAACTATATATAAATAGGTGTGACGACAGTACCTTCGCGGTCGAACAATACTGACAATACCACTTTGCTAGAAAGCGTGGATTATATCAGCCAGCATGATTTTCTAGGTTTGTGATAAAATTTAGATGCGTAAATTTCTTTGTCAAATATGTTTATGGAATTATATGTTTGTACTAGCTGGTCGAACAGACGTTCTTGTGCTTTTTCCGATAAGTAGAAGTTCTGATAAGTTTCAATCTAGCTCTAACCTAACTAACTGATGGATTTAGGTACTAGCTGGTCCAATAGACGTTGTAGCGCTTTTTTCGATAAGTAGAAGTTCTGATTAATCCTAACCTAACTCCTAACCTAACTAACTGATGGATGTGTTAGCTGGTCCAAAAGACATTGTTGCGCTTTACCGATAAGTAGAAGTTCTGATTACCCCAAACCTAACTCTTAACCTAACTAACTGATGGAGAGTTTGATATCCTAAGAGCTCATTTATTCCACAAGGTCGTCATGCGCATTCGCTTACTCGCCGATAATTAATCCAGTTTATACAGTTAGCCGTTTGATTTTGAGTCCGCAGTCAACAGTCGACCGTCGACTATTCCGAGGGCCTTCGGTAAGCATTTTTGACCAAACTACCGTAGAGATGACAGTCGACAGCGTTCTCGTAAGTCAAAGTCGTTCGCCGAACTTATCGACTTGATAAACAACGTTCCATGTCAGACACTTTAGGCAAGGCATAGTTTAGCTAAAGCGGCAGACTAACCGATGTTAAAGTACTTTTAATTAAGAAGAAGGAGAGATTTCGTCTATGGGTTGAGATCGAAAAAATATATAGCTACTACAACTCCATATAGGGTATTTACACATATTACTACATTCATTCATAAATAAATTCATTCGTACATTCCTTCATTGAATATACAAATAATAAGTTCGAAAAGGTGACAATAACATTAGCTTAGATTTATTTCTATAGAAGCTGAGACGAATATGAATAATGTATGGTAATACAATGACATGAATGTCGTTTATGTTACCGATTGCTGGACCGCGGACTGTAAGCGATAGGCGAGACAATTCAAGCTATGATACGGCAACGAACATTTGCGACTATCGTGTCTTACCTGTCTCACTAGGTGGTAGAACAAATATGGTTCGACCGGAAAAGTACCACCGTGAAGCATTTTTTGCGTTTCGTTTTGGAAGGGTGTGGTTGCCGGCTCACATATATAAGAGGCGACCATCTCAGTCCTCAGGAGTCTTCGCGCATCTGTAACTGACTTCAGATAGAATCTCTGTTCTATATGAATTTTGGCATAGATGATCATGGGCGGCAGTGACCACTTACCATTAGGTGGACTGCAGTCGCCGATCGCACTACGAACAAAATATAGCTATATAGTACTTAATAACAATAGTATTAAGTACTATATAGCTATATTTTTGTCATCATTTTGTACATTTATAATTTTAAAATGAAACAATTTCGAAATAATCCATAACTAACTTGATACCACTAAGAATATAAAATAATAGACACTACAGAAATAATTGTTATAAAACTTGCTTTTCATTTCACTTACTATAAGTGAAATGAAATACTTTTAGAAAATGTTGTTTCTATTAGTGGCAGGAGATACGGTACTCAAAGCGTCAAACTTTGTTTATTTTACTTACGTTTTAGCTATTCTCTTATCGTCTACGGTTCGACAAGACCCGGAAACACTTAATAGAACGTATTATATTACTGTAGTTAAATTAAATTAATGTATTTTTTCATTCAAACAACTAAATTCGTTTATATTTGTATTGAAATTTGTCTACCTAGCTTAAAGTAAATTGAAATATAAACAATAAAAATCTGCAATCGAAAATACATATTACGAGAAACTAATTATTGGAATAGTATCGATATCATATTTAAATTATAACGAAGTTACTAAAGTCTTTATATATACGTAAAACGTTTTATTCTCGTTTTGCCTTTACATTATTACTTCAGAGCCATCTATTTTGAACAGACTTTCCTGCGGGAAAGAGGTTATTAACAATATAAACTATTTTTAGGCAGTAATAATGTCGTGTTATAGTTTTATTTTAAAGTAGGAGCATCGTAACGTTAACGTAATCCTTTTTATGTCCCATTGCTACGCACGGGACGCTGCTCGCAGCTGGGGAAGGCCTGTAACATAATACTTAGGGGAATTTGGTTTCTCTACTTTTTCCATTTATTTATTAAATACTTAATATTAATTATTCGATCTTTCTACCTTCCTGCAGCCTGACGCGTATTATTTAATTCCTGGCTAAAAATTTAGCGATAACAGTTAATTACTACAATGTATAATCAGGTTTTGGCTATGTAAGTAATCGCGGCCCTTTCGAGTACAAACACAATTCATTATGTTTGTGATCACCGCAGCCTAACGTAATACCTAATCAACATGTTAGATCCAATATCTCTATTGACAAACAAGGAATCCAGTAAATGTTAACTATATCTGCTTTCTGGCGCCGTCGGCCAATTGTGTTTTATGATTTCTTTTTATAGAAGAAGCAAACGACTGTAATCAATCATAGATAAGATTACTTTTACCTAAGATTGACCCTGTGGTCGATTCAAACCCCTTCAGTTAATAGGTTATACAGATACCCGCGGACAGAAGCATAGATGCGAATACGAGTATGATTACAAACAACGTATTCGGGTATTTTCGATACTTTGCACATTTTTTTTAATAAAATTGAAGCACCAACTGAGCACCACCTGATGGTAAGTAGTCAGTGTCACCCATGAACATCTATGACAAACTTCCTATAGAACAGGGCTTCCACCTGAAGTCAATCGCTGATGTGCTGCTGCTTCTAAGACGGTCGCCTCGTGTTTAAGTCTACCGACAATCACACCCTTCCAACGAAACACATGATCTGCGTCACGACAGAAATAGTTATGAGAGTGGTACTTCCCTAGTCCAACCGTACTGGTTCTACCACTTTGCAAACTATGCTATTTCATTTACCGTGATGTGTGGGTTTTCGTACCTTGAATCAAAAGAGTACGTA
>DWNO01000039.1:0-11461 GCA_018250395.1 Autochton potrillo potrillo
TCAAGATTCGAATTGATTTTAACATAATTAGCACTTAATGTTCTAAAGTAGTAGAAACAGTAAATAAATTGAAAAATAAATAAAACAATCATATCATTGTTATATTTTATTATTTAACAGTTTAAGTCGTAATCCGCAATTTACAGTTGTAAGCAAGAGAAATACGAGTATTACACAAGATAACTACAATTAAATCATAATCTACAATTTCACAAGTTATTCTTAGGCAGTGAATAGACAATTATAGTTACCTACGAAATAAAATTTCCGTTAATATACAAGTCTGGTAACACAAGAAACACATTTTTGGTGACTTACAAAGTATTAACAATATCGAGTCGCGTATAAAAGAGTATTTCATTCTTATTGCTAGAGTCGCTAAAACTATAAGGCACTATTCGTATTTAACTTACTATGATACAATGTAAATAAATAACTAATTCATTACTTTAATTTATACACCTAAAAAGTTGTTCGGGTTTCATGAGACGTCATCGACTGCGCTTTGTTCGTTAATTCTGATTGCTGACGGTCTTTCCAACTTTACAATGTACGATGGAGATGCATCATAACTTATATGGTCCCTTAAACTACCTACTATACTCTCTAAGCTTTGTGTCTCGACCTGAGAGTCACCTTGAGAGCTTTCTAAGCTTTTATTTGTGTCAAACGTAACTGAATTTTCTAGAATGTTATCGGCATGAGAACCAATGAGTTCGTCAATAGTCGGTAGCAATGATGGTAATATTTGGACGTCTTCGTAATATATGGCTTCGCGTTTCCTCACACTTTGTGTATCATCTGACACAACGGTAGATAAGACTGTGCTGAATTCCCCAGGATGTCTACCTGATACGTAGATAGTGACTACACTCGTATGCTTCGGGGGAGCTGGCTTAGCCGCCTTTGGCCTATTTCTACCACGTGTGGGTGGTGGCGGAGGTGGAGGGGAATCTTCCTCGCTATCAGCAACATCATCAGCAAAGTCCTCATTACTATTTAAGTCTGATAATATATTGGGTTTAGGGCTATTGCTGTATATGTCATTATTTAAATTATTATTTGGCACTAAATTGTTTGCCAGAAGATCTGATTGAGCAAGTCCTAGTAATGGATTAGCTGTTTGTAAGGACAATGCTTGTTGTTGCTGTTGTTGTTGCTGCAGGAGTAAAGGAAGGAGCAATGAGTTAAACTGGGGCTGAGGCGCGAGAACAGTTGGCGTAGTAACGACCGTATCTGTAATATATTCAGTGGCCGTTATGACATTAGTTGTAGGATCTACAATAGTGGTCAATATAGCTTTGCCTCTAAATGTTATAGGCAAGACAGTCTCCCTGGCATCAGTAACAGTGGTGACGTAAGTGGTTGTTCTAGTTTTGTACTCAGTTACAGGTGTTTGTACTACTGGTTGCTGCGGTACTAATCCCTGACCTTGCAAGGCTAATAAGGGATTTATCGCAGGCTGTTGATTTCCAAGCAGAAGTTGAGAAAGCAACAAATTGGCTAATGGAACGTTTGCATTCAATTCAGGTGCTAATGTCTGAACCACAGGCTCTACATTATAAACAGTACTCGGGAGCACATGAGAATAAGAAGTCTTACGTCCTCTTATTGTTGTTGGAGTAAAAATTACTGTAGTAGTCGGAGTTTCATGCAAAACAAATTTCGTGACTTTAGTAACACCGTTATCACCCAATTCTGATGATTCTGAAGCAAGTACTAACTGTTGACTTCCAAGAGGTCCAACAGTCGTCGATACTTGATTCAACAGTAAAGTTTCAATACTAGGTTTCGCGGTTAAAACATTTTTGTACTCAGTAATCTTACCGTTGACAACTGGAATTGTAACTTCTATTGGCAATTGGTGAGTGATAGTGATTTTTCCGTCGTTCAAAATGTTTTTGTAATTATTAAATCTTTCTCCACTCAGGTTTTCGAATGAACTCCTCTGCCTGCTTGAAGCTCTACTGGTAGTTGTTCTGGTACGTGATCTTCCAGTAGACCGAGCTGAACTGGTTCTGGTTCTATCAGATTGCGAATTTTTATTTACAAGACGGGGTGCTTTAGGCCTCGAAGAAATAGTGGTAGTTCGAGAGTTTGTGTTTCTAGATTTACTTCTCCTGTAAGCAGGAGCAGCTGTTGTTGAGGTTTTCGGACTGCTTGAACCACGTACAATAAATGGTTGCCTTCCAGGTGACTTAGGAGCTACGTCGGTAGTAGTCCTAGTATTACCACGTGTAGTGAATCGGCCACTTGGTCTTTTCTTTTGAGCAGGTGGTGCTGGAGGTTCTGTCTCTGGTTCTGGGTCCGGACGCCTTGTACTCGCTACCTTTCCTCCAGGCCGCCGGAAGTTTGTGAATTTGCGATTTCCATAATCTACCTGACGCTTAGCTCGTCGTTTAAAAGCAAAAGGCCTAATTTGTACTATATTTCTTTTAGGAGCAGGCGTAGCTGGAGTAGGTACTTGCTGTTCTCTTCTATCCGAAGAGTCATAATCATTGTCTTCTTCAAACTCTTCCTCTTCGTCTAGTAATTCTTCATTTTCATCTTTAGGATCGTTTTCGTTAAGTTCTTGCTCAGGTTCTGGTTCAGGTTGTCTGAATAAATTCCTTCTTGGGAATAAGGCGTTAGGCCTTTGCCTTTTCAAAGATAATAATGGATTAGGTGTCGTGCGTGTAGTAGTTCTGCGAGTTGTTGTTGTTATTCGACCGCGAGTTGCTACATTTCTCCTATTAGTAGGTGTTGTTGACCTAGGTGTTATAGCTGTACCTGGCTGTCTGGCTACCGGTGGCCTTCTAAACCTAAACAATGGGTTATTGGTGGTTTTCGAAGGAAATTCCGTAGCATCCTCTAAAGGTTCCGTTGCGTTTTCATCTTGTAGAGTTGCGGATGTTTCAAACTCATTTTGTTCTGCAGGTGGATATGATATAGATGCAGACTGCCTTCCACCTCTTAACCTAGATGAAGCCGTAGGCCTGATTCTTGGGACTGCTGATCTGCTTGCATAATCTAAATTGTTACTTCGTAAAGAACTTGATCTGAATCCAGTTCTTCTAGATGTTGGCTGTATACTGCCTCTTACGAAGCCACCACCGGGCCTTGATGCTGATGGAATATTTCCAGATGGAATTACTGATCCACTACCGCGACCAGAGAACCTACGACCGGCACTGGATGGTCCAGGGGCCGCAACCTGTTTTCTACCACCTCCGAAACCACCAGATGGTCTAACTGATTTCAATGTCGGTGTAGCTGTTATAGTTGGTGTAAAATCTGGACGGGTTATGGTTGTTGCACTACTCAAAAGAGGAACGCGCTTTGGACTAAATGTCGGTCTATTTCGGGATGCGAACGGTATTATGACGGGAGTAAATGAAGGCTTTTTAGTAGTAAATGTGAGACGTCCCGGCTTTTTAGGACTCGATTCATCGTCTTCTTCTTCCGATTCGAATTTAGATTCAGTAGTAACTTCTGGTTCTGCTACAGATCCTTCTATTACTTCTGGAGTGGGACTTATAATAGAACCCTCTGTGGTCGTCGTAGTTGATGTTGTAGTAGTAGTCGTAGAGGAATCACCTGTTTTATTGTCATTGGTTACTACTGTCGAATCACCTGATATGACAGCAACTTGAGAGAATAATATTTTCTTCTCTGGATCTGTAGTAGATTTACTACCCTGTTCTGGTTTTACTTCCGCAAACAAGTTGTCAATGTAAGTTCCTACTAATACTGTAGATCCAATAACGGAAACATCTGGAACCTTGGTTGGTGTGATCGCTTCTTTAATCACAGATGGCTCAATATGAGGTTTGTCGCCATTGTCTTGAATCAAATTCTTGTCAACTGCTCCTAATGGTACTTTTCTTCCTAATTGGTTATCATCAACCACTTTTGTATTATCAACAATGTTAGTAACGGTTTCTAAGCTACTTCTTATTTGCGAAGTATTACCTGCATAGAATGTCGTAAAGTAAGTGTATGTAGTATAGAATGTTGCTTTCCCGTCATCTTGTTCTAAACTATCATCGATTAAAGATGGTTTTAACTGAACTTCGAGTTCCTTTGGTGGTAAAACACTTTCTATGTCTATAGGTGTTGTATCAATAGGACTTACTGTAGGTATGGCGAGTACTGAAGGAGTCACAACATTTGAAACGATCTCTTCGCGACTAGTAATTGTTGTAGACTTGTCTTTGTACAAAGTAGTCCAATAAGTGAACGTTGTATAATATGTAATAGGCAAATTATTTTCTTCTTCAGGTTCAGTTTTAGGGGTTATTGTTTCGGTTACAACATTTGTTATAGTTTCTAGCCTACTTTTAACTTTGCTGGAATCTTTACCAATATACATTGTGGTGAAATATGTAAATGTAGTGTAACTAGTTTGCAATAAGAGTGTAGGAGATGGTAATATCTCATCAATATTACTTTCCGAACTAATTTGATCGTCTAATATGTTGTTATTGTCTATATATTTAGTTTCACCTTTCGATGACGAAGACTTTACATCAGTAACATAAGAATTTTCAGACAAGGGATTCGACTCTACACTAAACAACATATCTACTTCAAGTGGCCCTGAATTTGTGGGATCTATTTTATCTGTGTTAGATTGGTCTTTATTTCCCTCCATAGACACCGTACTCTCAACTGAAGAATTTTCCTCGGTATTTTCAGTTTGTTCTCGCTTTATTTGTTTGCAATTTCTAAAATCAAACTGAGCCCTAGTGTTTTCAATATGCAAGGGATTACTCTTTGTTGGAATAAGTTCATCTGGGCCTACATAGTTGGTGTATACTTCACTTCTACTACACACATTAGCATCAGATCCGACGTATATAGTTGTAAAGAAAGTATAAGTAGTAAAGTAAGTTTTAACAGCATCCGGTTTAATACTTGCAATTATATCGTCACCTAACGAGGGAGTTGGAGTTTGTGAATTGTAATTATCATCTATCTCAACCGATTCAATGACATCTTTGTTCTTTACCAAATCGATAATACTATTAATAGCAAAAGATTCTGTAGGTCGACCTACCCCAACACTGGTTGGAGCAATGTCATCTTCATCAAAAGCTCCAAGTAAAGAAGGGTCAAGATTAGATAAATCTACCGTTGAAGTGATTATGTTAGTAACAACTGATTTGTGGCTAGCTACACTAGATGTTTGTTCGCCAAAGAACGTTGTGAAGTAAGTGTAAGTAGTGTAAAGAGTTTTGTAAATAAGATCGATTTCATTTTCATGAGTATTTTCTTCATCTTCTTCCTGTGAACCAAGTGATTCGGTTGGTGGATGTTCCGTACTAACTGTTACTTCTACGTGGCTACGACTTGTTGATACACTTTCTGTTGTTGCTATTGTAGGCGCTTCATCTTCTACTACTTCTTTAGTATCAGATTGAGTATTATGAACAACTTCTTCTTGAATAGGAGATAATATTTCGCCTGCTCTATTTCCAAGTGACGGAGTAGTTTTAGGAGGGCTTTCAGTAATCGGTTCCGTTGGTAGAGAAGAAACTGGTTCTTTATCAGATGTGATCTGTGGATTTTCTATAACTTGACGCTCTGTTTCTGTAGTTACAACTGTTATAACTGAAGTAGGTTCAATATCAATGTGGCTAGTTTTACATACTATATTTGTAAGGTAACCAATATTACTTTCAACAACTACATCCGATTTGATGGAAGTAGAGGTTTCAGTGTTTTCTAAAGATAAGAAATAAGTAGTCAAATATGTCAAAGTTTTATATTCAGTTGTCATTGTAGATTGTGTTTCGAGTCCATTTGTACATGTTACTTCTTCGTTCTTTTCTAATTTACCTTCAGTAGTAGTTTCAATATCTTCAAAAGACTCTTCACTATGACCACTTTCAGTAGTCGTTAAAATTTCGGGTTCATCTCCTTGAGGAGCTTCTTCTTCTTCTTGCTCCTCTTCTTCCTCTTCTTCCATCTTTTCTGTTACTTCAGCCGCTGTATTTTCGGTTTCTTCTTCAGAATTTGTGAAAATTTCACCAGCATTACTTTCTGTTACGGCTGATTCAGAAGATGTCTCAATAAGCGTAGAAGATGGCGTTAATGTTGTCAACGGCTCGGTTACTTCTGAATTATATTCTCTAATGGGTAAGACTTCAAAATCGTCTGTAGTACGAGTACTTTCAGTAGTAGTAAATGCTGGTTCTGATGGTTGAATAACGTCAATGTTGAAATCAAATCCATTACTGTATTGAACACTGACAGTTTCAGGAACTTTATCATCAACATTGTATACGGCCTTTCTCAAATCTTCATCTTCACTTTCTGATGATTTATCAGTAACTACTTCTATTTCTTCTAAAGAAGATACTTTCGTAGCTGATGTAGCTTCATGAGCCTTGTAAGTAGAAGTAGCCACTGGGATTTCAGCGGAAAGGAATGTTACTTTACTAGCTAGTTTATCTACGGGCTTTGCTGATGGAAAAACGTTAACTTCGTCTGGATTTTGGGGACGAACAGTTTCAGTGTTAGGAGTGAATATAATAACCGTATCGCCAACTACTGTTGTAAAGTCTGCAAAACCGGCATATGTAAATGTTTTTTTAGGTCTCGGCTCACTTTTTTGCCCAAACAACTTTTTAGGGAGTTTTGTTTGTTGTGATATCTGTGGAGGAGAACGATGTGATTCAACGTTATCAATATAATAAAATATTGGTGAAAACTCGTTCTTAATAGTAAATGTAGGTAAATCGTAATTCGGCTTTACCTTTACAATATTGGAGTCATTAAAATTGTCTACTACTGCAGGCGACTCAATTTTTACAGGTTCAGGAAGGGGTTCATAAGCTTTACTTTGTCGATGTAACGTATTAACATTATTAATATCTAAAACAGAAGGTTGAACTACAAATTTATTTTCAGCTTCTATAGCAGGGCCATCCAAATAGTTATAAACTTCAAATTTTGGAATCTCATTATACGCTTGAACTCTCCGAGCAGTAGGCTCTTCGAGAATTTGATTGTCAATTTGAGTATCGGGAGCATTCCAGTATTTGAAGCT
Source organism: Autochton potrillo potrillo (assembly GCA_018250395.1). Lineage (NCBI taxonomy): Eukaryota > Metazoa > Arthropoda > Insecta > Lepidoptera > Hesperiidae > Autochton > Autochton potrillo. Next base: position 7,034 of record DWNO01000039.1, read on the forward strand.
TTCTTGAGCAGGTTTACTTGCGTAAATTATTTCCATTTTGCTGCTTGGCGCAATATAATCTGTGTTTTTGAGAACAAACTTGTCCGGGTCAATGACGCCTAAGTCTTGTTTGACGTTCCATTGACCATCAAAAGCTGAATGCACGCGTGTTGGGTTGACTATGATGGCATCATCAACGTTTGACGGCTTATTGTAGAGAACAAGGGAAGATTTAGTGAGGAGTTGAGCATATATTCGTCCATTGTCCAAGGTGGTTCCCAAAATTTGCGTGGCAAATTCTGTCGTCACTCCGTCTTGGATAAATGTTCGTGCGGTCGACGTCAAAAGACCGATAAGAGGTTTGACGCTGTGATACCTTCCGACCTTCGTATTATAGTCGTTTCGTTTCTGGTCGTTGATAAGCAGAACTGTCAGGTCTGGATTGTCAAAGTCACATCAAGTCATGGAGGGGATACGTGGAGGTGCGGTATATTTTACAAAATCCGGTTGAGTTTGGATGTTGACCACGACCCGGGGATTAGATTTGAAAGAGAAAGAAAAAACATACAATTAATAATGCAATACAAATAAAAATAAAATACATATAAATAAATTATAGAGAAACAATAACATTTTGCAGGCCAGTTAGCACTATTTGTACAACTTTCTTAGTTAAGTTGATGATTTTTTGTATGAACAAACACTACCGCCAAAAACAAACAAAACAAAATAAAAAAAAACAATATTTACCATCGTTTTGCATGTTTGCAAGTTGAATAGTAATTTAGTAAGATGTTTAATAAATTTAGATCTCTAACGTTATATATTGTCTCGAAAATATGCCAACTATCTGGGTAAGAACTTAAAACGAAAATGAAGAGCATAAAATAACAAAAAAACATCAACTTACACCGATCTGAATATACAACTGACAAATTATTCAACAGAAAAGTTGTTAAAAGGTTTTAAGAAAGTTATTGTAAATTAAAGAGAGAAAATTCATGACAGTGTTGCTAAATACGTTAAGAAATCGAATGAGAGATAACAATATTAGATTGGAAAAGAATTTATTTCTATTAGAACAAAATACACAGGCATAGCAATAATATACAGAAGATTTTCAAGCTTAGAATGATATGTATACTGACCTCTGTTTTCAGGGACACCTTCTCTTTTTATTCTTGATGCTTCTACAGGTTCGAATTCATCAATTTCTGGAACAATTAGAAATACACAATTAAATAAATTATCTACACAAGATGGTATTATTCTGCTGAAGCTAATGTTTCTTAATTTGTATTGCTTTTCTATTTCCACTACGTTTATTTGCTAGTTATTTTTTGTCATTGCTTTTACTAATATTACTACTATATACTATACATACTATTTATAGCCGATTTAATACTATACTATTTATAGCCGATTACTATACTATTTATAGCCGATTTAATATGCTTCGGTCTAGAGAGAGTCATAAAAGTGCTAAATTGTGAGACGAATCAACAGTTTCATAATTCGTTACGTTAACCCAGATGTCTCGTGGAAAGTAGAGTAACAAGGTCGGACTAAGGCTCTACTTGAGATATCAAAAATAGCCGGGTAATGAAGCCATTTCGATAGATTTGACGATATTATAGATATTTTTGTCATGGCAATAGTAAAGCATGAAATTTTAGAAAAATGATAGATAAATGTACAAATTAGAAGATTTTCAATGTCATCATCAGTTTCAATGTCATGTCAAATGATCACAGTGTTTATGGGTCAATAATACCTTACGTTTATATCTACAATAATTCTCAATTTATGACTTTTTGGAATCAGATTAAGCTTTCAGATAATAAATATGTTTGAACATCCTAAACTATATTTGAAAATTGTCACGTCAAAAATTAGAAGTGCCTGCCAGGAAATTAAATCCGGAAATTAAATCAGTGTGGATGACTTTCCCATCGCTATAAATTCTTAAAAGTCAAACATTACCCACCAATATTATAAGAGATAAGCAAAAAATTAAAACAGACATTAACATGGGCGGCATTCTTTAAAAGTCGGTTTTAAACTCAGACATCTGAAATAGTAGAGCAAATAATATTTTAACACAATGAAGCAATATTGAGGAAATGCCAAAACTGAAGATAATTGTGAGAAAAAGTCTTAGCAACGTTTTTAATCGTGATAACGACCATTGTTCCAATATTCCGCAAGGTCTGAAGGGAGTATACCAAACTTTCGCAAGTAAAATGTTGAATCACCCGCAAATACTGAACACTTATATCTTGTAATGCCCTAATGACTATTGACATTTTGATTTTGAGAATTGAGCAATATAATATCAAATTATTGATGTTTATAATTTATTGACCAATGATCGAAGCCTTGTGGCTTCTGCATATCTCAACCGATCTGCAAAGTTAAGCAACGTCGTGTCCGGTCGGTAGTTGAATGTGTAGACGGAAGACCCATGCCCAGCAGTGGAATAGTAAATTTTACCAGGTAGTAGAACAAATAGACCGGGGAAGTACCTTCTCCACACCTATTTCTACCGAAAAGCTGTTTTACTTGCGATTCGATGGAAGATGCAATCACACTCTTCATATCACTCACTTCTATATGAAGTGACCATCTCAGTCCTCAGGAGTGGCAACGCGTTTCTGCCTGATTTCAGATATAATTTCTGATCTATATTAAATTGGGCATAGATGTCCATGGGCGGCAGTGACCACTTACCATCAGGTGGACTGCAGGCTCGTTTGCTACTTCAATCGAATAAAATAAAAAAATAGTAATGGGTTGACGAAACGGAGAAGATATATCAGATATAAAAGATATATATTCGCATGTTGAGTATCTAAAAGAAACATTTTATACTTGTATTATATGACTCGGAATCGTAATTACAATTTGCAGTTAATTCTGTTTAAGTATTAATATCGTAAAACAGAAATAGGATCCAGCGGTAGTTTTACGTTTACTAAATTCATGGTAATTTAGCTGCAAGGTTTAAAATGAAAGTTAGAAGGCTGGATTTGCGCAGCATCTTCACTTTCTATCAGTATATTGAGGTCAAACGTGACCCCATCTTGGCAAATAAGATCGCTTACGTAACCACTAAAATGCTTTCTTCAAGGGCCGTAAGATAAACTGATGATACAATTTGACTCACGATAAGATTTTATAGGCAATGGTTTGTTGTTTAGCAGTTACGGTAAAGTGGTACTGATCACTGGTGGTGATGGTAGTGACCTAATCAATCTGCTATGATTTAAAGTAGCAAACTACCATGCAATCCTCCCGATTGTAAGTGATCAATACCACGAACAGGGTTAGTTTTCAACTCCATATAGAACGTGTATCTCCCATGTCAGCGTGCACTGCCGAGGACTAGGATGGTCGTCTCCACAGTCGTCGTCGTCGTCGTCAGTCGTCAGCATCCACATGTTTCTTACAAATAGTAAGAACTATTTAACGCTAGGAATACCTGTGGTGTACTTCGTTTCAAATTGCAACACAGTTGCAGCAACGCACCTGGAACCGTACCTGAATTTTAAAAGACCACTGCTGCGATTAATACTTTCATATGAAAGCTCTGTTTCATACGGTTCGACCGGGGAAGTACCATCGTCACATTTATTTCGTATGTTCGTTACAGTTTTGTCTCTGCGCGTAGAGGCGGTTACAAACCGCTTTGTAAGTTCATAGCTTTAGAATGGCGATGGTTCAGCCGATGAAACTAAAACACAGAGATTCCAGTAATTTACGAAACAATTGATGATTTGGGTGTAGAGAAAGTCTGTTCCTGTCGTTCTGGGACCAGATAATGACTACGGTAATCTCGAATTTTCGTAAGAGGCACTAAAAGAGGGCTTAAGGGGTTGCGGGCGGTAAGAACGGGAGCTCGAATCGTCTGGCCAGCAATCCTGGGAAGGATGGGGGTATTTATGGTCGCATACCGTCGCAAACATCAGATAGTGTGGTAGGCCCAGTGCTCACCTGGGCGGTGCACGACGGGGCAACGCATTCAGAGGACACCGGTTGCGTTCCTTTCGAGATTTCAAAGTCCTTTTCGCAGCGCTGTGCGTAGGAGAATCCGATAAATCCGAATGATCCGACGTGAGCATCCGAACCCCGGATAATCCCAGCGTCGTTTCCACGCGAGCGGTAACTTTTGAACATTTTCCCCTCAGGAACAAGAGAGGGTGCAGCGTTAGTTTAAATAAAGAATCAAGTTGATATACGAGTAGCCCCGTAGTGCAGTTCTACAATAATGCTGACAAAAATAGAAGCACTTTAAAAATCTCGTAACATAACTGAGTTTCAGACAAAAGTTTTAACAAGACAAGAATATATATAACGGGAAGAAATATTTAACGAGATCTCAACGATTATGGCTATAAGTACATATTGTTATAGCTTGTTAAGATTGTAAGAAGTAGACACAGTAGCCCA
>DWNO01000040.1:0-11437 GCA_018250395.1 Autochton potrillo potrillo
ATATAAATATAACCATATATATTATGAATGTGGTAGATAATGCTCTTCTTTTTAAACAAAGAAATAGACTTAGAGAGACGTTTTGTGGGAAGGAAAATTCAAAAGAGATCTAAGATGTGACCTGCAAGATGCCAGTGAAGGCCGTGCGTATGAAAAACGATTTACTTCTGTTTCATAACAAATGTCTCATCTTTTTCTTGTCTGCCTCTAACTATCGTACTGCAATATCTGTTATTTTGAAATGTACTCTCTGTAGACACTCGACAACTATTCATTTAGAAGAGTACTTAGAGAGAATAAATATCATTCGTCAAAAGGCTTCAACAAATTGCAATTAATTGGAGCGAAACATGTAAGTGACTGTTACTTGTTTGAGAGGAGATAAGGGCTCTCAATCATTTCGAGAGCGGCGGCCGACCTTTTAGAAGTGTTTCAGAAAAAGCACGTTTTAAAATTATAAATGTCATTTTGCTTTATCGTACGAAAGCATTTAAGTTGGTTGGACTGTTGTAAACAAAATAATAGATAAACTTATTTACAGACCAAATATCAGTTTTTTCGATTTTTACCAAAGTATTTGAAAGATAACACTCAAATATTGATACACTTTCATTTATATAGTTTACTACATACTTAACAATTTGGGTTTACTAAACATCGCTGTTTTTAGTGTTGACTTAATACGACATATTTTTTAATGTTTACGAAGATGCGCATGATACCAAAGGGGTGTTCTATTAAGGCATTTGATTGCGTAGAACATTATTCTTTTGTTAAGGTTAAAAAATTATGGTATACAGTGACTGCCTTTTAAATTGCTTAGGGTTTATTTAGAAAACAGAGCACAAGTACAATAATTAAAATCTTTAGGATCGTGTCTTAAGGTAGGAGTCCTTCAAGGCTCTAATTTAGGTCCATTCTTGTTTTTAATATATATATAAATGATCTACCATATGTAATGCAGGGCTTATTAAAAATTGTGCTGCTGACGATACTTTCTTAATATTTAAAGTTGAACGGCAAACTAAAGATGTCAATGATGTTAAAAAATCATTTGAGATAATCTGATTGATAATCTGTAAGATATTTTGCTCTTTGTTGTCTTGTCTTATTTTGTTTTTTATTCTTGTTGTGCTTTTATTTTTTTTTATGATCTGTGCTGCAATTTTCCAGAATAAACAAGTTTTCTTTCTAATTAGTTTAGCACTAAAAATCGTTTTTTTTTTCAGTAACAAATAAGTAAATGTGTTTACTTACTTTACCGAAAGTTTAAAAAGCTAACGATGGATGTTATCATTAACAAAGAAATTGTAAATAAAAGAGTTTTCTTAGGGATAAATATCGATTTTAAATTGCAGTGACGCCATCAAATACCTAAGTTATGTAATAGACTTAATTCTGCTGCCTATGCTGTCAAGAAGATCAAGGTGAATAAATATATGTGTAATAATAAATACTAAATAAAGTACCTAAACTTAATTAATTCTCAAGTATGTTACGAGTCAGCCTCAGTGTTGCGTAAATTAATTCAATTACGTTTTCATAATAGTTACTTGAACTTGTCGGATCAGACATATCATATGACTAATATGTACTTTATCAAGCGAAAATTTTCTTGTCAAGAAGAGTAAGTTCAACTCTATATTTTAATAAATATCAAGATACCTACTACTAGTTACTTACATCCATGTAACTTATGTGTAATTAATATTGATTGTTTTACTTATATATTTTTTATTTTAATAGACCCAATAACACAAAAGGACTATTTTTATAACAGCAAGTATGTGATATTAAACAATCTCACAAGTTACTCTATGGTTGACATGACGTGGGCCGTGATTTGTGACAGTGGTATTGTATTCTTTCATAGAAAAGTGACAGTTGTGAGTTGTGATGAATATATATATTTAATTAAGTGAAAATAGGTATAATCTAATAAAATCATGTATATCAGAAATGGCGAGTGATATTATAAGCCCTAAAGTTATGACATACGTATAAGCAAGAAATTAATACATAACTTCATCATGTCGTGTACACTGTATATAAAAATGTGTTTGTTATTCATATTCCTGAAAGTAAAGTCGGACGAGGCTAAACGCGATAACTCAGTGCATGTAGACTGCAGTACTTTACGATTAGGACAGTATATATGTCCGGATCCAAGTAAAAATCAGATTGATCCAAGTACTCAGCAGTTTATTGGCTGTACAAAAGGAAAAGAAATACCATCGGAAGGAGAAGCTCTAGGTTCGTCTCATTGATTTATAAAGCATATTGAGCATATTTAAGAATAGTAGTGATTTTGGACGTGGTAGAACCCTTTGTTCAATTCCACATTACGACACTTCTTTCTGCCTAATCACACTAGTGATAATCACTGTTTTTTAAAGCTTTCGTAAAGGAGAGATACCAATGGCATTCAAACTAATCCTTAGGGATAACAAAAGCAATGTTGCCAGGTGGTAGAATGATATGGCTTGCATGGAGAACTACACTGCGACACCTATTTCGCCATGAAGCAATTCTTGCATAGATGCTATTGGCACTTATATACGAGGCAACGGTCTCAGTGACTCACAAGTAGCAATGCATCTGTGAGTGACTTCAGATAGAATCCCTGTTCTATTTGAAGTTGGGCATACATGTCTATGGGTGGCAGTGATCACTTACCGTTAAATGGAATGCATGCATCATTTGCTACTTCAATTCTATAAAGAATAGCAAAATATTTCTGACTTACTTTGGTAGGACTCTTAATCTGAGGTTGGTTACTGATGCCTGTGGATGGCTGTGGCCACTTGTTTTCAGGTGGACCACATGCTCATTTCATAATTGTTTATTATGAAAAAATACTAAATGAATACAGTAATCCCCCCTATAACACGATAGATTGGTTCTGTGTTATAGGAAAATGCATTATAGGGGGTATTCCCATATAACGCACCGTTTTCATGCACAAATTTAATAAAACAATTAAATTTAGTTTAAACAATAACACACGTGCGAAGTAACATGAAGCTAATTATGAACTGTACAAATCATTATAAATTTCACAGTACAGAAATATGTATGTGGGAAATCCCCGCGTTATATGCGAGAATTCCCATATCATACGGGGGATTGAAATTGCATAATGTGAAAACGTGTTATATATCATTATAGGGGGATTACTATACTACTGTATAAATGTTGTGTGTATGTTTTATAAATATAGTCAATGGCTAGTCTGGAATCAACTACATAGAGCAAGTATAGCACGTTGCATAGTTTAGTAGTTAGAATATCCGGCTTGGTTACTAAACCTTGTAGCTTTGGTAATATAATGATGTTCAAAAACCATTCTGTAAAGAATCTTCTTTGACAACCCATTAATGTCCTAGTGTTGGGCACTGTCTCCTCTTTCTAGCGAAAGGGGTTTTGGCCATAATCCACCGAGCCCAAGTGTGCATTGGTAGACTTCACACACGTTGGAAAACTTTTTTTTTTAAAGAACTAAGAGGTGTCTAGGCTTCCTTACAATAATTTTCTTTACCGTTATATCAAGTGGTAATTAATTTTAATAGTAATGATAATTTAACAAATCAGATTTTCAAATTTCATATCTCCTGATTCAGGAGGGCTTGAATATTGCCCTCCTGAATCAGTAGGAGTCACTAGGCTATCAGTGCCTGTAAAGGATCTACTTTGAATAAAAGAATTTTGATTGATTGACCTACTAGGACCTACTACTACCTATATGAAGCCTTCATCTAAAAGCAGAAAATCTTAAGTAATATCTATGACACTAATGTATATTTAATTCGTATATTTAAATAAGTCCTTATTTTTATCTACAAATTATGATTTATCTGAACATAATGTACATTGTTATCAATATTTTACATAGTTATAGTATAATTAATATTTTATCTAATAAAATACATTATTTAGCATTTGAATAATTTTCAGTGATGTGCAAAGCAGCCGATGATATTATTTGCAACGAAATTAACAACTCAACATTCTGGAGAAAAATGCCACATAAATGGACGTAAGTATTTCCATATTCCTACATGGAAATTCCCATAAGATTAAATTGATATGTTATCACTTGAAGATAGAACATAATTATTATATGTAAAATTAGTTTTCAGTGATAGAATCCCTGTCTTATTTTGGTTATAATTATTTTTGACGCTGAGTAGATAGCGTTAAAAATAATTATATTATAGGCTATGAGAGTTCATAGCCTCACAAAGGGATGTTTTTCCTGTGTCATGGATGCCATGGACACATACAAAGATGCATACACAAACACCAAGACCCGGAACAGAATTCTAAATTCATAATTTAGCATGAGTTCCATTTAAGGACCAACTGATTATAGGTGATATTTCGGTTCAGTACTTGAATACAAAATTTCTAGTTGAGTTATTACATAATAATATGTTATTTTATAGGAACGGCTACTCCTTAGAAATAGCATTGCTGCTCTCCGTGTTCCTGGGAATGTTTGGGTTGGACAGGTTCTACCTGGGATATCCTGGCATTGGATTAGCCAAACTGTGCACTCTTGGGTTTATGTTCCTTGGACAACTTCTGGATATTATGCTAATTGCTGCACAGGTATGTAAAGATTTTTGCTTTTGCTTACAGGATGCAACATGGATATCAATATTACATTTTCTATGTAATGATAGTAGCAAATAGAGTCGCCATGCCATGTAGTGTTGGTCTTAAATGACACCACTTCCTCTCTTCCCATAGATGTAGTAGGAGGCCACTAAGAGACAAAATCCAAGAGGCCTATGTTCAACGATTTAGCTTAAAAGGCTGATGGATGGATGGATGGAATGGACATGCAACCTTCCTGAACATATGTAATTGCGTTCACCACACATCATGATTGATCATGAATATAGTAGGAATGCTATTTGAGGCTAGATTATATTGTGTTGATAGACAGAAAGTTTACAAAAGGATCTAATTCTATACAACCAAATGATTTTAATTGAAATACATTTATTTTCTATAGGCCTATTGGAGTATTGTATCAGTATTTATTCTTTTATTATTACTAGATTGGAACATGTCCATTATAGAAATCTTCTGGTACTTTAGAATAATTTTATAAGTTTCCATATCATTTTGTTGTTTTACAGGTTGTTGGCCCATCAGATGGATCTGCTTATGTCATACCCTACTTCGGAGCCGGAGTAACAGTGGTCAGGAGCACCAACGAGACCTATCTGCTTCCTCAAGCTGACTGGCACAATATCACCTGACAGTGGGGTACCATTTCATTTGAAGTAGATGAAGACTATGAATGGACCTAACAGGATGATAAGTATCTACTGAATATTTTCGATGTGCTGCACATTGTGTGAACAATTGTGAAATTGTGGTATATGCTGTGTATTGGTGATGATATGACTCAATCAAAAACCTATTTTTATCAGATCTTGTAGATAATTGTGAATAATGCGGAATCAAAAGTGAATCATAATGTAATTAAAGACCTAATTAAGCTTATATATCTAAAAATTGTTAATCAACCAATCTGTTGTTAAATTAAATGGAGTTGTAAAATTGTAATTAAGCTCATATATCTAAAAATTGTTAATCAACAAATATGTTGTTAAATTGAACAAAATTGTAAAATTATATAACAATAACTTCATTTGTAAATAAAACAGTTTAAATAAACTTGACTATTTACTTAAATAAATAACAGTTAACTTTGTACAATAGTAGTTAACGAAATTAGCTTCTGTTGCCTTCATCTTTAATAGCAGGCTGAGTTTCTTGTATAGAAATGTCTCTTGGAGGTGCTATAAGTGTAAATATCACAGGTATAGTAGATAAAACCGGGTTATCATGTTTCTCTAGCAATCTTATCCATGATAGTAGTGAATCTCTTGATGATGAACCTGTAAAATTATGTCTTATTAAATCCTATTTGAATAAATATCTGTCAGTAGATAATATCGCACGCTTAGTGGAATACTGACCTATTAGTATTTAAGCTGAACTTTGTTTACCCAACGACACGCTTATATGGGCTATCTTTAAAATTATTTTTATAAATATGAGCATTTATGTTTACTTAACAAATACTTTGGTTTTATTTTCCTAGTCATAGTTACAACATCTTTTCTTGAGATGTCCCTGCAATGTACTTATTTGAGATGAGCCAGTGTACTGTTAAGGGTGCGATATTATGAATAATCTTTGTATATGTACATATAATAAAATTTGTTTGTACTAGATTAAACCCGTAATTGCACTATTTAGATTTTGTGTTCAGACTCATGTCCAACAGTAGTCTTATCTTGTTAATAATAAAACTTGGAACTCAATCCTTTGTACATAAAAATAATAAATATTGATATTTGTTACCGGTTGCACACACAGCTACAATTGTACTGTCATCTTGTTCATGAACTGTGCATTTCACTGCAGGTACTTTTACCAATAAATCCGGGTATTCCAAGTGGTTTTTTAATATCCGATACATCTGAAAACAAATGCATAATAATGATAATAAAAAAAAAAATAGGAATATAAATATTACTTGTATGGTATAATAAATGAAATAGTCAGACTAATAACTTGACTGATTTTGATTTCGGAATTAAACATACATTCACAATATTATACTGAAGGGCAAACATACCATCTAAATCTTCCTCATTCTTGATTTCAGGTCTAATTTTCCCAAATAATACAAAGTAGGTAACAGATTGTTCCTTCAAGTACACAATGTAGGGTCCTTTTATTGTCCGTGGCTCATCTGGTGGCTGTTCTGAGAGTAGAACCTTCTGTGCACGACTTTGGGCACTAACAATCCAGGTCTTATCCATTGATGCCTCAATTTCTTCTGTCTGACAAAATTTAAGTGTTTAAGTACATGTTTAACAAGCAACACACACAGTCTTTAGTAATAGATCAGTGAAAGTAATTTTGGAAAAACTATAAATATATTTAATACAAGCAGTCCACCTCGGCTTCGCACAGGTAATTGTCATTAATTTTCGCAGTATGCATGATAGGAGTTTTTGTTCCATTATCAAAGTTTTTATACCGATCCCTAACGTTTTTGAAATTATTCTATGGTCTATGGTCAACGGGGATAATGTATGATTCTATTGATATGAGAACTTTTCAAATTGGTCCAGTAGTTTGGAGCCTATTCAATGCAAAGAAACAATCAAATCTTTCCTCTTTATAATATTAGTATAGACTAGCTGTGACTGTGTCTGCATTGTAATCAGGATAATGTCCATCTATGTATATGTCCTTGCATATAAGATTTAATGTAAATCAATAGTTTTATCAAACAAATTTTCACCCCAATTCACCCCTCCAGGGTCACTAAAGTATTATAAATTGTATAAAATACAATATTACAATATGAGTGTAAAGTTTCATTTTAATCCCTTCAGTAGTTTTTGTGTGAAAGAGTAACAAATATTTACACACACATTTCGCATTTATAATATAAGTAAGTAATATATTTAAAAATATCTATAATAAGTATGAGCAATGATATAAATATGGTCCCTCTGATGTACTACACTCAGTCTTCTGTTGGCATGTATGATAACATGTGCTGTATGCCCACAGCCTTATTCTCTGGTCACAGAGGTAAATAATATTTTTTTATTTCAACTGAGCTAAACATTCTCATGTCAGACCAGTAACTAAAATAAACAAGTCTTTCAGTTCTTGCAAATACATTGATTCAACCTAGAGCTAGTTTAGAAATCATCATATAAGAATATCTGATCTCTAACTTCAAAAAAAGTAGCTAATTCCAGGGTATCATTTGGCAGTTCATCTGGTAAGTACCGAGGGCTCAAATTCTTGAACTTTGGCATCCAGTACATCATTCTCCAATACTTCCTCAGTGGTATCCCTCTTCGACCAAATATATTTAATAATTGTTGTTCCATTTCAGTGTCTGGCATTACACCTGTAAATATGGTATACTCTAGATAATTTTCAAAATTTTATCAATTTAATAGTGCTAAATCACAAGATGATATAAAACTTTCTCTTTCTACCATTTTAAAAATGCATCAAAAGTTATCTTTGCAGAAGTAATGGTAAAATGAAAAGATATTTGCCTTCATTCAGCACTTTTGTAGGTCTGTGAGATTATTAAATAGTATATAATTATGGTACATGACAATTTGTTCCCATTTTATAAAGCCTTAGTCATTTCCATACTACCTGAAAATCGATTGGACTATATTTTTTTAAGAAATTGAAGTAGCAAACAAGTCAACCTATTCATAAGTGGTCACTACCGACTATGGGCATCTGTAACCAACTACATACAGAACGGACATTCTACTTGAAGTCAATCACCGAATCTTTGTCACCCTTGAAGATAGAGACTGTTGTCTTGGGTTTAAGACAACCAGCATCTATACACTTTTAATGAAATATTTGAAATGCTTCATGCTAGATATAAGTTTGGTGGTGGTACTTCCCCTGTCGAACATTAGGCCTAACCTAATGTTATATATAATTTAATTATTTGTATGCCTTGTAGACTTACATTTTTCTTAACCTTAAAAAATATTAGTTACAATTTTACCATTATCTTCCATTTGTTCTAATAAAAATACAGCACACTGCTGTTGTTTAGGATGGTGCATAAATTCGGCCTGAAAAATATTTGTTGGTATGAACCTTCCCTTGGGTAGCACATCTACTAACGCTTTATAAACTTCCAAGTCCTTCTGAACACCGAATTCTTTCATCCTAGCCATCGCTGCGTATATAAACTCTACGTGACCTCGTCTTCTCGTGTCCTGATCCTCAAACATACGGATAACTTCTAAATATGTTTCTTTATTCTTCTGAGGTTTAGTCACGAATGGATCGTATATCGTAACTTTATTATCAGATCCTTTCCACCTTCTCAAAAATATTCTGGGTCCAGAATTTAGATTATTTCGTAAAATTTTTGTTTCCATTTTTAACATGGTTGATTCACAATCCTTAATAGCAAATAAAACGACGTGACTATTCAACTAGTAAAACATTTTCCATAATGTTATTGAAGCTAATATAATTTCTTTCCAGTTTAAAATTTTCAAATACATACAAGAAATTGAGAATGAGGTCATAATTTTTATATTTTCACTGAATATTGCTACAAGAATAAATTTATTTGAGTGTTACCAGTTACCATAACCGTGTTTACATTTTGTATTTTAATTAGGAAAGTATTTTACAACACTACTTGATAAGACAATGAGTATTAATTATCGTTTTCGTATGTTTTAAAATTACTAGAGTTGCGTTAGTTATCTTTTGTGTTTTAAAAAAATTCAATATTACAGTAGCGGTGGTCCTTGTCCAGTTTAAACGAACGAAACGCAACCGTTTTTCAACGACGGAAACGGTTGTAGAAACAATGACAACGGGTCGTCATTGTAACCGGATTGAGGTCGACTTCATAGTCGAAATTTAACGAAAACGGAACACAGTTGAGATCTTATTAGATTAAATAGTTTCTTAAAACGAATATAGGTTTCTATTATAATTATTTTTACTTACAAAAATATCCACGCAAAAATCCAATAAATATTTTTTGTTCTGTACTTATACATTATTGCCGCACAGTTTATTGCTACACACAGTATAGTAAATTCACAATACGAGATAGCAGAAACAGAAGTAGATATTACATATAGTAGTTTACAGTATGAAGTAATTGAAAGTTATAACATAGAAGAGTAGAAAATATAGAACGCTATCAAATTAGGTAAAGAAAGATACGCTTTTTTGGAACTCTGTTGATATTTTTTTATCAGCATGCTAGTGATTTGAAATAAATTAATTGTTTGAGGCAACCCGGAATAATCGGTGAACACTTATGTATATATACGGCCAACGCCCGTACCTTCTCCAATAAAATAGGAATCAAGTTTCAAAGATATGTAAATTTTGAAGAAATTATATAAACCTATATTATATTTCAAATTAATATTTCAAGTGATTTAAAACGATTAAATGTATTATACCAACTTTTTTAGATATAACAAAAACACGTGGGAGGGTATAAACACCCGTTTATTATTATTGGACCTAAAACTAAGCGACCCGGTTTAAATCGAGTCTTTGTAACGCTTGACGTAAAGCTGATTCCGTCGTCGCAAAACATAACGGTTTTTGTAAACGGTTCGTTATCGCAACGCACACCGCTACAGTAAAACCGTCTAGTGCCGACTACTCCATCTGTGTTGCTGTGACGGAAGTTGCGAGAGCGCCAAACCATAATAATATTTACTAAAAATTGCAGTATAATATGCTACAATATAATGATTAACATGAATAAACTAATTTGTAATTTATTTTAATTAACAGATTAATAGTACGTAAAACTTTCAAATAATTTCATTTAATGAAAGTTGGTTGCTCTTCCTGTATTTTGGCGGCATTACACAATACATTCATTCTCCTCATAAATTTAGTCGAACTTTACTGTTGTATGGGAGGGGTTGATTCTTTCCGCTGCAAGTAAATTACGTAGTGAAATACGTGAATTTCGGCGTTTAACACAAACTTTTAAAATATTATTCGGTGAACGTGCTTGTTATTTATAGTGTTTGTGAATATTCTATAAATAAGTTAGTAAAGTTTAAATGAAATTACTTATAACGTGTTAAAATTATCTACGATGCGTAAAATTGTGGTTTTTGGTTTTACAATATTTTTGGCGCTTGATATTACCGGTGAGTGTTTAATAAACTTATTGATTTCGCGTAATAATTTTAATAACGTTTTGCAAGAAACAATATATTTATTTATGTGAGACTTAGTGAATTTATTTGGAATAAATTAGTATGTGATTTATTTGTAAATGAAGGTGATTAAAAATTTTATGAACAGACTTGGCTACATTTAATGTAATCAAACAAGGTCAACAACAAATACTAGAATAAGACGCACATGCTATGGAAGTAAACAATGTTACTCAAAGTAACATGTGTAATATGAAATAAAATAATCTAAGATACGTACTTAATTTGTTATAAATCATTATTATTAAATAACTAGTTTCGTATTTAGCTTAAGTACTTGTTTAGTTAAAACTTTCGTCATGTCATACACCGGTTTTTAAACAAATATAATTAACACATTATTTTAAGTACTTTACTATATTTAAAGGGTATTTTCAAGGAATACAAGTCACGTCAAACCCATAAAAATATTATTAGTTGCTTAATTATGTGTCACCTTCCTAGGTGTGACAGATAACATGCATTGACTTTTTTCGTGAGGTAGATGCGAGGTGACGTACGTTTTTTTAATACCACTTAGTTTTAAGTGGTGTTGATTGATAAAACTGATTCCGGGCCCTCGCTATTGGAGTACGGGCGACCCGGATCAGGTTCTGAAGTTATATATAAATTATGTCACAAAAATATTGATA
>DWNO01000041.1:0-11423 GCA_018250395.1 Autochton potrillo potrillo
ACCAGAGAGGAGCCCAATGGGGCAACGCGCTCAGAGGACTCCGGTTGCGTTCCATTGGAGATCCCGGAGTCCTCTTCACAGCGCCGAGGACGGCCACCGGGGGTTTTTAGTGCGGTAAAAATCCCACATAATCCGGCGTCGCTCCCACAGCGACTGGTACCTTTTAAAGGTTTCCCCCTCGACAAAAAAGTAGGTACATTGTACACACTGCTGCGTATCCGGGTGGATTATAACGTTCCGTAAGGCCCAGTTAAGAGTCTGAGCTACGTCGATATCCCAAATACTAAGACCCTTGAAGGTTTAGAAATTCTAGAAGATGTTCAAATGTTGGGGCGTCCTTTAAATATTTTTTAGCTGAATCTTTCTTTTAATCCTTTTTCGTAGCTACGATAAAAATATTATCGCAACATAGATACGACTTTCAGAAGTAAAACAGATAACACATATACACGAGTTTAAGATGTAAAACAGATAAGTGGTGGAAACGTTTCAACGGAGAGTTACCTCGATCATGTCGTACAGCGGACGCGCGACGTCCCGGTAGCGCTCGACGGCCAGCAGCGCGGGCTTGAGGTCGTGCAGCAGGTCCATGCCGCGGCGCGCCAGCTCCGCCTCGGGCGCCGCGCGCCACCACGCCGCCAGCGACGTCGCCATCCACGCGCCGTACGCCACCTCGCTCACCGCCAGGCACGCCACGCCCACGGAGTACTGTGAACGATCGCATCTTCTAAACTCTTGCTTTCCGTTACTATTTTTTATAAAATTCAAGTTACAAAAGAGCACGCAGTCCACCTGTTGGTGTCTACTGACACCCGTGGACGTCATATCACCTGGTATTTAAGATTGCTAGAAAATCACACCCTTCCAACGAATCGCATAAAAGGCATTCGACTCAGAGGCAGTAATACATCTGTGGCCAAACTCAGGTAGGACTCGAATCCTATCTTGGGTCAACACAAGTAAGCGGCGCTACCTGTAGTACGAAAACATCTACCTATATTACACCAAAAGATTTTGTGAAAAATCAAAATAAGTCATTTATGATCTATTTGATCGTATTCTGAGAATGTAAACATAAACGTAAATATGAACATTGCTTAATTAAACTTTTTCATGAACGTAGTCTGCCAATATTGTAAGCTTTAGTCAGGCCCGACCGAAAACTAAAACCTAAACAGAAAAAACAGGTCACCCTCGAGGCGAGGGCGAGGCGTGCGGCGGCGGGCGGGACACAAGTGACATATAGATATAATTTAATATTTTCTGTAATTTGAAACTATTTCATGTTTTCTATTTTCATTATGATATTATGCTAATTTTTGCAACTTAATTTAAAACAAATATTCTTTAATTGAATTACCAAACGAAAGAAATACACAAAGATCACATATGTGCGCAGAGGAAAAGATATATTGTATTCTAAAAAAAATACATTTGCATTTTAGTTACTTAATAATTTTTGCACATTTCTCGAGGCGCTAGCATACAGTTCGATGGCAGAGGTACTACCGCCACACTAAGTCACTCTACATCACCAATTATAAGTGATTGACTACAAGTAGAACTTCAGTTAAATATGAAGTTGTTTGCAGATGTCCATAGGCAGCAGGGACCATATCAAAAAGTTTTGTTTGCATTAATAACTGAATATTATTAAGATACAATTTTATCCTCCAACAATACGAGCGTAACCGGGCAGCACATCGACGACAGATCGTCGGAACAACGTCGAGAGGCCAATTTATTTATTAAAAGCAATGAAGAACGGTATGATAGTAATGTATTTTTTGTCGATCTTGGCTTTGTCGAGTCCATTGCTCCGGAGATGCTGTACAAAAAGTAATCACGATTCATTATCGCCACTTAACCGTCGCCGCTGAGTCACTCGCTGGCCACTCTTCCATCGGTCGGAGCGCCGCGGGACTTGCCAGAACCGTACTTTTTCCCTCTAGGATGAACCTTGCCTAAATTTCGTAATGAGAAATGAGACTCTACATACGTACCCGAGACTCTATATTCCGTACTTAAAATTGCGTCATGTTTACATGTACGAAACGGTATGTTATCGTCGTTCTATAACTGTTCCACTGCTTCGCATGAGTCTCCTCGAGAAATACGACCTTAATCCATAAGCCAGTAAGTTAGCTAATTGGTAGACTTTACACTCAGGAGTGGTAAATGGTAACGCATCCGTGATCGACTTCAGTTCGAACCGCATTTCTATATGGGGTTGGTCACAGGTGGACGGCAGTGACCACCATGGTGGACACAGTACCATCAGGTGGACTGCATTATGTATCATTTGGTACTTTAATTTATAAATATTTTATTTTCTAACCATACTCGGCAACCTAAGGTCCTACCACATATCAAGACGAGTTTATAGCTGGGAACTAACAATGTGCAGACAGGTCCTGGCGGAACGGTGCGCGGCGGCGGCGGCGAGGTAGACCAGCGCGGCCAGCCAGAGCCCCGCCGCCAGCACGTAGGCGGCCGACACGCGGTACTGCGCCGCGCACAGGAAGCGGAACCACGTGTAGGTGCTGGGGTCCCAGGCCAGCCGCGCCGCCGTCGCCAGCAGCGCGCCGCTGTACATCTATAAAGAGACGACGCTCCTTAGCACACAACATTTAGTTCATCATCATTCTGATATAGATGGACTAAGAAAACAGTTACGAACACGTTTCTTCTTTGTTCACTAATCCATTTTCGGAGTTTAGGTTTAATTTTGTCAAGTGACGAGCTTTAGATCGCGGTCGCATTGGGAGCTAATCATTATTAAATAGCCAATGAACTGACGAGTCAAACATCTCGTCACACGTCACTACAAACTATAACGTGGTTATATTACACCCGTATCACACCTATGTGTACCGTGAAACAGTTTCAAGGGTGTGGATGCCGGTTGTCTTAATCACAAAAAATGAAAAAGTAATTAGTATTGTCGAATTTTAATACTGAAGGACCAACTCGTAAATTTAAAAAAAATAGCAAAGTCAAGATAGTTTAGGGTGCTACAATGATATGAATGGTCCGTGTGGTGACTGGGCCTATGCCCTTCCCGCAGATGCCGTAGAACGAAATCCAGGAGACGCGCTGCAACGTCTTCCTGTGCAACGCATGCCAGGCGTAGTGACTAAACATATCCCCCGTCCGGGGAGGCCTCCGTATGCAGCTGTAGCCTTAGGCTTGAAAGGGCTGATGAATGTAATTAATAAAATAATTTAATAAAAATCCTTAAATTTGCAATGATTATGGTCGTTTTTTTAAACGAAAACTAGTTAATATAGAAATAAACATCTATTCTTCTATCTTTAGGTGTAAGAATTTGCATTAATCGCTATTAATTACTAATTCGTATAATACGCGTTTAGATTATAGTTATTAAAATAGTCATATCAATTGGACTTTAATGCTCTACTAGTAAATCAGGGCCTTAGGCATCGACTTGTGCTTAGCCTTCAGAATGTAACAAAATTTGACCATCTTTTTGGGGTAACAGTTTTTAAAAATCTAGTTTATCATTTCATCGTGTAAGTGTACCATCGAAAATGTTAAATAGTTATACAAATAATGTTCATAAATAGCGGTCTGATGCAAAATGTGATTTGGTATCAAGTCCTTTTTACGAGAACATATTCTGTCACATCTTAGTAATGTCGCCCTTAGGGAAAACTGACAAGACGGAAAAATTATTACGATCAATCGGTCGATTAAATCGCCAAACAATGACGAGCATGTAAACGTCGGAAGGAACATAAATCTTTGATTCGCGTTAAAAAACCTACAACCAAAGACATTAGATGAGACCATCGGGGCGAGAACCGTATATACCTGAAAGGATTATTACAGTTAGGGCTTACACACTCATATTCAGGCCTATTCGTCTTTACTTGGCGAATAGCTAAATGCGATATTACCAGTTTCGTATAGAATAGAGATTCTATTTGAACTCAATCACAGCTGGCGTGCTAATTCTTAGGAATAACTTAATCGTATTAAATTCAGCCGTAGATACTTCGTTCCTAACAATCGATACGTATAATATATTTAACTCTTTTTTTTAATAAACGCGTCCACGTAACCGAACTTATTTTTGTGGTATACTTATAAAACGAACGGGTATTCAACGATTCCTAAGATTTACGCATACGCATTTACATCGTTCGATTTCCAAACTAAATATTTCCAACTGAATAGTTTTATTACTGTTCTAAATTTAAAAAATATTTTTTTATAAATAGATGTGTATTTCAAGGTGGCCGAGCATTTATGCCCGGTATCAACTTAATTAATTTTATTATTAGCATAATTAAATCGAGCTTGTATAAAAATAAGAAATAAGCTGGAATATTTATTCTAAGGTCTGTTAAAATTAAGGAAACGTGAGTGACCCTGCGTGCACGCATTACATTAGCACCGACGAGTTTGGTGATTAATTGAGGAAGTAACGCCCGGAGCGAAGACCGAGTCGTAACGTGAAGAACGTAATGTGCTCTGTAGGTCACTAACTGTTTTATTATCATTATGATAGTATTACTCAAATCGTGCATGCTGGTTACTATTTTTTTTTTATTTATCAACCCACTACTGTCCCACTGCTGGGCACGAGTCTCCTTTCAAAGTGAGAGAAGTTTAGGGTCCCCCACGCTGACCAAGACATGTACACATACCTTAGAAGCCTTTTTTTAAAACAAAAAATAAACTCACAGGCGTGCAGATTTTCTCATGATATTTTCCTTCACCGTTATAGCAAGTGTTAATACGATACGATTACGATTTGTAATATGCACATAATTTAGAAAAAAAATCAGATGTGCACGCCTAGGTTCTAACCTCGGACCTTGACAGGCCAAAATTCAACCACTAGACTTACCGTTGTACTTAACACCGATGACACGGATCCCTGCAATCCATTCAAAAAGATTCTATATAAGTTGTTCCAATTCGGTCACTGGTAGCAACATTGTGGCTGACATGTAGGACACCAGATCTATTTGGACTTGACTACAGAATCAGACGATGGGCAGTAGCTGCCAATTACCTAGGTGTATTACATGCTCGTTTTGTACTTCAAGTTGATATAAAAACGTATTGTAATGTCCACTTATTCGTATTTAGGAGATTTTAACTCAATATTTTTTCTTCTGGGATATATTTTATATTAGTCTGCTTAATAATTTAAGAAAAAGACGCCCTAAAAATATGTTTAATGATGACTCAAACCCATAAAATGTTGCGTATGTATTTCAATTATCAGTGTTATATAATCGTATACTCTTCGTGTTCAGAGTGCCGAAAATATGTGTCTAAACGAGCGATTCACAGTTGACTTGACAATTTATGATAATGCCTGCTTTTCAATAGTAAATCGGACAAAGAATACATACATATAAACTCTTCTTAGCTATAAAAGTCACAATTTGGTAGCCACCGAGCGACAGAGCCGCGGAGGTCGCTTCCCACGGAGGGTGTGCGATTGATTTTTTGTGTGATGACAATATATTATTGTAAGAGTAATTTTGAAGTTAATTTCGAAAGGTGGGAATAGCCATTAAATAAATAATTAATGATTAAAGTATTATTCGATGTTTTCGATAAAGGAAATAAGCATGCGGCATATGTGACGTTAGTTGGTCACTTGCCCAATCTACAACAAGAACTGTTTTCTCCTGTATGTGTTAAAACAGTGTTTCCCAAGCTTTTTAAGCCATGCCCCACCTTAGCATTTCAAAATTTTTATATGGCCCCATACATAATTTTAACCTTTAAAAATTGTTTTGTCCCTTAAGAAATATAAATGAAAAGTTTTAGGAAGATATCTCTATGAAATTGTTATCAAAGCATCGTAAGTAAAATTTCAAAACATATACTTAAGGAAAAACTTAAATTATTATCAAATTACTACTTACTTAACTATCAAATTGTCCCCTGTGGGGCGTGGGCCCCACGTTGGGAAACACTGTATTAGAATAAAGATTATGAAGTTAACGTAGAATTTCTCTTAGATTAGGCTAAATTGTAACTGATATAAAGTGTCTTATGTTTCCATCTGATTTATGAACATTTAAATAACAAATAAAAGTGCAGTACATACCTACATAGACATATAAAAAGCACAAACATTTATAAATAAACATATTTTTATCTGAAATATAAAAAGTTATGCAGCTTTGGATGCCCAAATTGAATGAATACCCAGAACGATGGGAACATTACCTCGTTAAAAAACTAGGCTGATTCGCTGGTCGAGATATGTGCCGTCTTGGTCCCATAGTTTCGACGCCAAACGACAGAAATATGTATATTTTATTTCGATCTGTACCTTATTATTAATTTAGTACCTTATACAAGAAAGAAAACTAACTTCCTCTAATGGAGATTTATTATCAAAGTCAAATAAGACTGAGTTTCAACTGTAGCTGATCAAAAATGTGTTTTTACTTTTGAAGGCTATGTTATTATCAATCATATATGTACTTTAAAACATGCCCAAACCATAAAATAGATTCTCACGGCTATTATAAACCTGAAATTGTGTGTCGGCGATGCCGACGTTGTCACACTTCGACTTCGATTACGTAATCCTCAATAAGTAAAACATGGAAGACATTTAAAAAGCGGTACTACTGGTTTAGTGTATTGTCGCTACACTTTCCTGAACAAACCAGAATGCATCGATATCATAGAATGCACTAACTCTTAGAAACTCTTTAAGCATTGCGAGTGTAGTATGGCTTGGTTTTTGATTGCTTATTGTTGGTGCCATGTTGACGAATCAAGATTCGACTGATTGAAGAGATTCTATTCTCAGATTGATTATACACCAGTGGCGCCTTAACATCAGTTATCAAACTGATGTTATCAAACTGATGTTAACGATTATGTATCAGCATAATCGTCTGATATTTCTGTTGCATAATACTATATTTATTTGGCTATTTTGGTTCTATCTCCAAAGCCGTCGACCTCTGTCGACTAAAAACTGCTTACAGTTTTTAGTTGCAAACACGAACCTTGAACAGTAAAAGTGCGCGAATATCGTGGAAGGCGGCGATGGCGATGGCGCTGACAAAAATTCACATTCCTCTAAAAATAGCCGGGCACGTGCTAGTGTGCCAATCGATCAAGTGAAACTCACGTCGTGTTGTTCCTTGTACCCAATGGAGGTGATACAATTTCACCAACATTTAATCAGATACAGTGAATCCTTAATAAATATGGAAGTAACATTACAGTTCGATCGGGGAGGTACCACCGCCACACCAGTTCATGTGTTTCGTTGGAAGGGTGTGGATACCGGCAGACTTAAACACGAACCGATTGTCTTATTACTCAGGAGTGGCAACGCATCTGTAATTAACCTCACGTAGAACCCCTGGTCTATATGCAGTTGATTACAGATGGCAGTGACCACTTACCATCAGGTGGATTGTATGCTCATTTGCTACTACAAAATTATAAAAAGTAAGACATTTAGTAATAAGTCATAACGTACACAATAAGCGATTTAGCTGACATAAACTCGAGGCGGTCATCTTAGTCCTCTGGAGTTGCACTTTAATGTATTGATTTCTCGGAAAACCTCTGATCTTTACTGAGTTGGTTATAGATATAGATGTAGAACGACAGTGGCAACTTACCACGAAGTGGACTGTATGTTTATTGTTACTTCAATTTTATATAAAAGACGAAGGAATAATTGATGAAATAAAAAAGGAATGGACGTCTGATGTTAAGTGATCTTCATAAGTGAACTCAACCCAATGAGACACTTAACGAGGCGATCCAAAGTCCTTAAGGTTATCAACGCATCCGTTCTCAATTAGAAAACCAATGCTGGTTGTGTTTGATCATATTTGGCCAGAATTGACCAATTACCAGTAGGTGTACTGCATGCTGATGTAATAAAAATATATCGTCATGTTGAATCCTTCTGAACATCCTTTTATATGTCAAGCGATTTTACTAAAGCCATCAATCTGATTTACCATTAAATGAGTGTGGGAGTAGTGCCGCCGCGTTAGAATCACGAATCCTGCACATTTCTATTATCATCCCAAGCATCTGTACAAATACATAAAATAAATACAGTTTCACTGGCTGTTTATGAATTCAAAATAAGAATACCCTTTCTTAATAAGAAAATCTGCGACCATCTCAACAAGTTTTGGATGCAACTTATATGGATGTTAACGCAGAAGTGGAGAACTTTACAAAGCTACAAAGACTATTCGAAACTTAAAAACAAACCTTGCATTAACAAACCAAACAAACCTAAAATACTAGTCATCCCTTACTATAAATTGCCTCTACAAAATTTCTCGATTGAATCATTTATAACCACGGTTGTACCATCAAAACACGGCTCTACCCACGCCGGTCTATTTTGAATCTGGGCAACTTTCAGGAAGCAGTTTTTGCTCTGCTTCTCATTCAGCTGACTGGCGCACGTGTCTTCGTCATTTGGCGTTGTGTACCTATAAACCTTGGTCTTATTGCAATGTTACTGCTGCAGCTACGTACTTAACACATCTTGTAATGTTCTGTCTTACGTGTATGTCATGAAACATTTACGTTGACCTAATTTACATTTACTTTGGTGTACGCTGATGTCTACTTAATGAAACTGTAACAAATACGAACTAACGGACAACGCATAACATGTAGGATTGTACTTGAATTGTATGTAGTTATTCATATTATAGAAAAAAAACATTTCGTTTAGTACGAAAATATTGCATATTTTCATCGGTAATACAGAGTAGTACGTAGTACCAAGAAAAAAACATCGATATTTTGCAATAATTCTGTAAGGAATGCTCGTTTTTTTTCTAAAAAAGTTGGTGACCGTTGTCTAAAGAGATCAAATTTTGTAAAGGACTTCCATATAGACTAGCCATAGTGAGTAATTAGGGGTGTGAAATTACAAGTTTTCTATATTTAAAATTGTTTATGATCTACTTTTGAAAACGACGTAACAAATGTTAAGGGTGTTCTACTCGAATGCCTTCTAAAACGAGAGGAAGTTATAAAATGTTATAATCTGAAGTTATTTCGAGTTTCTAAAGTACGTAATGCACAAACCACGTCACTCGTTGAGGACTGCATATCTTCCAGTTTCTTCTCTAACATAAACGTGATATAATTGGGGCCCTGTATAAACAAAATTAATTTTAGCGGCTCATAAAACGTACGTCATTAGCACTTCGCGTCCCATTCAAATGCGCCCGTGAGACACAGCAGTCGTAAATGAAAGTATTTTAGTCTGCAATCACGATTCCAATGAGGTGTGAAGTCTACTTCATTAAAATATCGGGACTTTGGCCCCAGCAACGTCAAAGAACCGAATAAACATTTTCATAAAATAAGAGCTTAAGAATTGTTGCTTTTAGAAATCATCTATTTGTTTTTTCATGGCGCTCGTGTCAATATTTTGCCCACCAGATCAAAGATTCGTGCCACATTTTATTTGGGTCCGTATCGAGTTCCGGTCTCGAATATCCGCGTGAAATAAATGGTATCTTGCCACTCAAATATGATTGTGGTGTGCCAAGTACTTGCTTTCATAGAAAACATTCTTTCATATTCCTAGATGTAAATATTTTATTTCTGGCTGTTGGTAACCTAATAGTGGATGGAATTACGAAAAAACAATATTAGATCTGACATCACTATTTAATAGGAAAGGTCGCACGTATGCTCGTATTTATGAGTGTGTAGATTCTTAAGGGAAACTGCAAAAAAAACCCTTGTAGACATGGAGTGCTAGTCGACGGCGAAATCAAATTAAACATGCAGTTTTCATATATTTTTTATAATATTCGTGCAACAAACTAGCACAAGTGTACGTGGTCACTGCCGTACACGGATATTTGTGACTAACTCCATATAGAACAGTTGCTTTACGTGAAGTCAATCACAGATGCATTGCCTCCTTAGGACTAAAATGATCGCCTCGTGTTTTAGTCAACCTGCACCTACATCCTACCAACGGATCGCATGAATTGCTTCACGTTAGTCAGTGTCACTTTGGTACCTCCGCGATCGAACCGTACCGGTTCCACTATCATTCTAAATCGAACAAAACACCAAAGGGAAAGTCGAAATATTTCTTGAGCCTATGATGGCCTCCAGCTATGCGGAAATTGTGGAAGGGAACAATGATATCCAAAAGGAGCGGTTCAGTATTCAGTATATTACTAAGTAAAATACAGGCATTACTTGCATGTAAAATACACTGGAGAAATGATAGTTACATGCGTTATTAATTTTGATTGTGTAAACAGGCGTCTTATGGTATTCAATGTCTTATATTATTTACGAACAAATCGGCCATTAAGTAATTTATGCCCTTCCAAGGAATGCAAGCTCACTGCCAAAATTTCAATAAGATATTTCGTTTTATAGCAGCAGTATAATGAAAGTCAGACAAACAAATAATATAGGTACATAAGCGTGGAATCTACGTGTCATTTTTGCCCTGTACCACAAAATTAAATGCACTAAAATACGTTCTCTTAGGTACATTTTGAGTTTATTATTTAAAACTGGACTAAGTGAAATGTACAGTTATCCGAAGCTAATTAAATACTGGTATTACAGTAACAAGTATATGTATAACGGTTGCCTTATTCGGTATTACTGTCAAGCGAGCCCCACCAGTTTCTTAAGCGATTTCATAAGTAATTCTAACTTACGTGCCGCGCAAGTAAATTGAATTGTAATCCAACCATTGATAGCGGTTAACCCAATTATACGGAGATTATTAAGTCTGCATTGTTCGTGTTTTCTTCAAATATTACAAGTATGTAAATAAAACAAACTGTTTGGGTTAAATTATAAACCGTATTATTTACAGCGCCGGGTATTCGCTTTGGTGTCGATGTGTCGCGGGGCTATCTCCAAGTAGCTGTGTAGCTGTTATCGCGCGTTATCGCCGCGGCAGTATCGCGGGTCAGAAGTGGCGCACTCCGCTCTGTTTACAGAGATGATATGCGCACGCGAGCATCATATGACTGGGAGCTAGATACCGCCGGATATGTTCACCTGGTTCGTTCGTACCTCGGCGTTGGTTCTTCCGTCGTCATGGCAACTGGTCGCACTGGATTGACCAGCCTTTGTCGCTAGGGGTTCCACCTAATCGTTTGTTTGTAGCATCATGTTAGATTTTTTTATATTTAACATATACAGTCGAGACGCCATCTATACAACTTTGAGCCGCCTTACCTTGTTATTTTACCTTTCGAGAGGAGAAACCTTCAAAAGGTACCCGTTGCCATGGAGTGACGCCAGGTTATGTGAGAACTTTACCGCAACGGGAACCCCTCGGGTAGCCATGCCGTATTTATGACGGTACGCGACCATATATACCGCCGTCCTTTCGGGGGTTGTTGACCAGGCGTTTCAAGTTTTAGACCCCT
>DWNO01000042.1:0-11406 GCA_018250395.1 Autochton potrillo potrillo
AAGGAAACATCGTGAGGAAACCTGCACGCCTAAGATATAAATAAAAATAATAAAAAAAATGTTTTCTAAGGTGTGTAAAGTCTACCAATCGCACCTCGCCACCGCGATGGACTATGGTCTGCCTCTCTGAGAGGGTTGACGGAGAAGGAAGAAGCTATTTAAATTTGTTCTTATTAAAATATGTTTTATAGACGATATCATATTTCTATTAAACTGTTATTTCTAATGGATTTATATATATTTTAGCATGTATAACATTTTACATATATACTATGTGGACAATCGTAAAATGTATTTTGTTTCTTGTTAACTTTGTGTCACACTTATTTCTAGCGTGAACCAGTAAATAAATATAAGAAAGTGTGTGCTTTGCATTAGGAATCCAATTGGCTTCTCCGTCTATGGGCACACATCATTAGTTTAAGCAAATTGTCACAACTGAAGTTACTATTAATTATACAGGAAAATAGAAAAATAAGGACAAACGTGTCCTTATTTTTCTATGCAAAGCATGATTAAGTAGGTAAATCATACATCAATATACAATTTCTTTAGAACGATTTACCTTACAATAATAATCAATAATCTTAGTAGCCAACATAATTACCTACAAAGCCCCAATAATATCTTTCACCACCGTAACTCCTCCCACCCCAACAACCTTAGAGGAGAAAACTGCTGATATTTCAATGTGTTTGAAGTCGTGTAACATCAATATCATAATCCTATATCGCACGAGTAACATAATACTTAGTGATTATTTGTATTTACGTAAGTTGAGTTACCTACAGACATTGACATTGGCTTGTATTAGCAACTTTATCGTTAATATTTTTAATTATTTCGACAAACACAAGTTTTTATGTTTAATTAATAATTACTTTTTATTTTATTCGTCAATAATTCAAAAACGGCCCTTTCTGTGCCGTGTCCAAAAAATATTCCTATTTCAATTTAAGACAGTATTATATTAAGGGTGCGATATATTAGTACGAAACTATAATTATAATTGAATTATTGAAAAAAGGCTTATACTAACTGGTTTACATATACATACACACCAAGTTATTAAAAGCATTTCAATGTTAAAATGGGCTCGGTGGTTGTCGTATATAATCAACGTCTGCTAACTAGTTTTTGTGCAAAATTATGAATTTATATATCATATCATCAAATTATAAATAAAATATTAACCAGATTTTGCGTCATTACTATTACACTAAACGGTCATAGCCTTATGTATAATCTACATTTTAATCATCATTATAAAACTTCGAAAAAAAACAAGTTATCCAAAAAGTTGAAATTTAAACAGCCGCAATATTCTATACGACTCACACGTCAGCCCTAATCAACTGGCTCTTGAGACGGAGCTGCAGCATCTAGTTTGCAACACCTCATACGGAGCTGCTGGAGTCTCCGGGGAAGTGCATGAGGTTGTCCCCACTGCAGCTGGGCGTGGGCGACGACGGGGCGTCGAGCGAGGCGCGCGACGCCGAGCTGAAGCTGCTCGAGCTCAGCTCCTCGGGCTCCGCCTCGAAGCGGCTGCCGCTCGTTATGGCTGTAAACAACCGTGCTTGTCAATACTTCTTACGCCGACTAAGATCTTACGGATGTCGTCATGTAGGCACAAATACAAGATGCAGAAAAGATACTCATATTCCTAATCGATTTCATTTTGTCTTGTGAACGTTTTATGATTCTAGAACGAGGATTCAAACTATCTTGTTAGTATACATACAAACATAGAAGGCTCAACATATGCACAAATTAATTATACGCGTGTGTGTGAATGTACACGTAATGTACATGTAATGTCCTGATCAGTCCTGAACTTAAACCCCTCGCATTACAAACTAATATTGTAACCATTGCCCCACTATGATACAAAAAAAATATATGCAATGTTTCTCTGCACGTAGAGCTTCTCACGCATAAATCCGTATTCAATGTACATTAACAAACACGAAGGGAGTGAAATTAAAACACTTTGTTGGTTTTTGAATTCTCATTTTTATTGTTACTATGTGAATTTAAACACTCCATAACATTATCAACAAAACGATACAGATGTACAAGGCAGCCAAAATCTACATTTATAATTTTAAACACGCCAAAATAATGCCTAAATCGCAATTAGATAAACGCCTAAAATTTATTTTACTTATTTAGTATACAGACTTCATCTCTAAAAATTTTAAATTCCTAATATGGAGCGAAAACAGCAATACATGTTACATAATTTCTTTTCATTGTGAAAATCTGAATTATTTTGTGCAATTCATTCTCAAATTCTTTGCCAAATTACTGTTCTAAAATTTGCTGCCAACCGCTTACATAATAATATAAAAGTCAATCGAACAATGTATTTTATTATAATGTCGAGTTACAATTAATGTTTATTATTTAATTACTCAAGCAAAGTGCACTGAAAACATAAAAATCTATAACGTTAATATGCTGACGGAATATTTAAAATTATTGATTTAGCATTGGAACGTGAAAGCGAATAAATAAAGTTTTGTAATACATAATAATTGAATAAATCAACGCTATCGACTTGCTAACAAATGGACGTCGAGTCTTACGTTTAAGGCACACATAAAAGTTGTGCGGTGCGCCTACATCGCCCTCAGCACGTAGAAACTTACATCGTGCAACGCGCCACGTATTCTGGAGTTTTCTTGAAAAATATTACAGCACGCGTCACCCTGCTTTATGTATGTCGACCTTTTATTAACAAAAAACGAGTAAATAGCAATGGAATGCAACCATTAGCATCTTCATTACATATGCCATAAGCATTAATTTATTTGAATATAAATTATAAACTCAAGACGGATGTAAAATAAAGTATATTCAATTTGTATATCTTTTACAGTATTTTTTACTTATTTTTATCAGGCAAAACCATGTTATTTTGATATGTGATTTATTTGGCTCTAATTTTGTGCCAATTTACATATTCTAGGTCAATTCGCACATAATAAGAGCATTGTCTCCGTTTTGTAGCATTTTTAAATCTGGCCTTTTTGAACGCAGACCCGACATCCATTGTTAGGTCAATGATTTATTAATAAAGTATTCGCTTGAAAATTAAATACGTCGTGGCATTGTACGTCCTTTAAAAACAAATTTCATGTTCGTTGGTACCCTAAAACATAATAATATGACGTTGGTAACATAATAATATGCTTCAGTTCAGTACACAATTGTGACGTCACTATAAGTGTTATAATGACGCTTCGTTCGTTATGTCTTCTACAAGGTGTAGAATATCCAGTGAGAAATATTTTAAATTTTACTAACTATTCTACGATAATTGTCTTATCTACTTGTCGGTTTAAATAATCTATATTACATTATGAATTATTATAATATCACCGGTGACATTTAATGAGTATAACCTGTACCTTTTCCGTCTCGAGTTTTATTGTTATCTAAATTGTTATTTAATTTCCATAAAACATAATTTATCATACATATTTTGTTAATTACATTATCTTCGGTGATTAAAACTACACATTTAAAAGCAACAATCTCATTTCACTTCTTACGCTTAGTACTGAAAGAATAGAAGTAATTAATAAAAATAGTGTGTAGTAAAATACACTGCTAATGCAAATGAAACAATCCAATAAGACTTCAGTTAAATAGATTTTATGTAAATCCAATCACTACTTATTTCATAGTATTATTTTTACCACGTATTAGGATGTAAGTGGTATTTACAGAAGCAAAAAATACAAAAAAATCTCATTCTTTGGTAGTAAAAAGGCACTCACAGCCGACTATAGATTTCTTTTAAATTAAAGTAGCAAACGAACATGAAGTCCATATGATGATAAGTGGCCACTACGATCCACGTACATCTGTAACTAACTCCACTTACTACAGAGATTCTACCTTAAGTCAATCATCGATGCGTTCCTACTTCTAAGGATATTACCATATTCTGAGAACTGGTCTCCTCATGTTTAGGGGCCAGCATCCACGAAACTGTATAACTTCTTTTTCATTTTATTTGTAATTGGTTGTATGTAAACACAACCGCCCAAATACGCAAAGAAAATATTTACTGCCGCAAGCATATTGATACAGATGTTACTATATATTTATCCATGTTTCCGTATTGGTAATATCATTACAGCTCATAACAATAATTCGCAGAATGAATCGTTGCTTTATTTACGCGCTCTTTAGGTCCATAATTCTGTTACTGATAGATTTATTTCATATATTTATTTGTGATGTTTGAACTGAATCCAGAGTTGAATCTACGTTACTGGGAGTTTAAAAATAAAAATAATATGTTTTATATTTTAATCACTCCTGTTCAAATTTCTCATACTTGTACGGTAATAATACTATAGCACTAATCACTCACCCCTAATAAAATAGGAAATAATAACAACGTGTATTTATTATGAAAAGTCTTTCATGGTCAAAGATTTCGTTAAAACATGCACTTAGCTTGTTATTTTTATTCTTTTTTTGAATCGAATGTTCAGTTTACACAAAATGTCAAACTTCCATCGCCAGGTTAATTGAAAGTAATGTTTCTAACAAAATTATCTGGCTTTTCCGAGTCAGGTAAAATTTTCTTATTTCGCAATCTGCAGTAAAAAACGGTTTTATTCCGCTTCGTTGGTAAGTCGGTAATTTGTAAAAGTAAAAATGTAATATCCTTCTTGATATCTTTACAACAAGGTATTTGGCAGAGTGCACATAAAAATTAACGACCTGCCGTGGTTCCGGGTTTGATTCCCTCCTTACATATTAACTTCATTTTTAAATAAGTATGCTTATGTTACTTATATGAAAATTTTACTATAAGTTACTTTTGTTATAAACAATTGATTACTAAACCTTATTTAATAACTATTGTTAATTATTATTGTAATTTTTAAATTAGGTTGCTCCATCTATATATTATCATATCTATCAATGCAACTTTTTAAAAAAGATACAAGAAATTGTTTAATATATGTAGAGAGGAATACAAAAAATGGATATGGGAAATAAAATTGAATATATTTCTTTTGCTGTGAATGATGGACTCGCTACTTTCATTTAGCAGTAAGTCAGTCATGAAGCATCATGGTATCATCTTCATGGAACTACTTTAACCTTGAACGCCCAGTATGTAAAACTGATGTATTGCTTAAATATCCAATCCATGTCGTGTCGATTGCTCGAAAACTTTGCAGGTTATTTTGCTAGTATTATAGACGGATGTCATGAGATTAAAATAGGATACTAATTTACATAAACCATAGAACATTAATGTTACTTAATCGTAACATTAACTTTTTATTGTTTATGCATATGATTACATTTTTCTATAACTTTGAATTGAAAAGTTTTTATTTGTATATTTGCTTTAAGTATAATTTTCGCAACCTAGGGATAAATTTAGAAATAAATTGCAAGATATTTCGGTAAATTAGATCAAATAATAATATATTTTATTTTTGAAGACAGTGACCACTTTTACCTCATTCGTATTCTATCCTTCGGCAAGGTAATCGAAATAAATGTCATACCTTCATCGCCCAGTCAATTGAAAGTAATTTCTGTTACAAAATAATCTCGCCTTACCGTCCCGGGTAAAAATTGCTTATTTCGCGATCTGAGGCAAACGGCCTAATTCCACTTCAACGGCGCTCACGTAACTGAACTCACAATTCGACAGCCTTTCGTAATGTTGAATTAAACCTTTATGTCTGAGAACGGATTACGATTCTTGTGGCTTAATGGGTCACCGTAACTCTGACAAAGTAAGCCTGAAGTTGAATTTAGAGCTAAATTATGAGATCTCATTTAAAATTAAGTACGTGAATAAACAAATATAACCTTTTTGCGATATTTGGGATAACTTTATCTTATTTAATTGTAAAAAACTGTGTAATTAGTTTTTAGGCAGGTTTTACCAATTTAGTTGAGATTTTATTAAACTGTATACTATAACAATTTTTCAACAACAACATTTTTAACTACATAGAAAAAAACTAAAATTCTATTTCCTTAGTTATAAGGAAAAAATAATTTTAGTTTTTTATATTTTCAGAAAGTCGTAACTTTCGGTTACGAAAGTTCAAACAACAAAAAATGAAGTTCCGAACCGTTTTATCATTTTAAAACCAGAAGGATCGCATGAACCTTTATAGCGTGAATAATTTTTGTGCGCTCGTGTAAAATAACACCACTGCGGGGGTACATTTGCATGCCATTATGCTCTTTATTGACATCAGAAATATATTTTCTCAGTTGAAGTGTAGTTTGCATTATACTTGTAAAATAGTACGATATGTACATTGTATATATTTCATGCTGTCATTTTATATAATATTACATAGGCTCTTAAAGGACTGCTGTCGACTGTTGGACGTAATGCTTCTGTGAGAAATATCTTTATCTCCTAGATATATCTACGTAGATCGTAACTTTTCGGGAAAGTTGAAGGATAGTGTGTTCGGTAGTCATATATTGGTCGTCGTCGGGAGTGGGTAATTTTAATGTGTACTTTCATGCGTTGGAGGGTGAGTTGACGCGTCCTTCATGGTGTTTATTATTAGGAAGCAGTTTACAGGTGGTCATTTAAAAGACTTGACACTGACCTTTTCGTATCTTCGTCCATCTGTTTAATTTAATAATTTATTCTTTTTTTATTAAATACAATTCTTGTACAAAGGTTGTAGATTTTTAAGCATTTTTGAAAGCCAAATCTGAGGATGTATTGAATAAAAATAAATCAGGTGCAAATAGGTGAAAGAAAATATACATAATAATAGAGCAAGAAAAGAGAGGAAAAAATCGTTTAAAGTTAAAAATAAAAGAAAATTTAAAGTGTAAATCACAATAAAATAAAAGTAAACATAAATGTTAGGTAAGTTACTAATTTCAATAAATATCCATATAAATAATTATAAACAAAGTCAGTTTATATTTATAGTAGTTATATAGTTTTAGAGGGTGCCAAATTGAATTTAGCTTTGCATAGACTAACCAGCGAACAATCAAAACGTTTAAAACAAGAAGGGATACGTTTAAAACATTATGACAGTATAATATAATAGTTTAGAAGTTTCAAGGGAACAAACGAACATGCATATATACATATACGTACATCCAGAGAGGTAAAAATAAAAACGCTCCTCGTTGCTTCACAGTCGGGGATTTGCGTAATACCTAGTTATCATACCATCTAGTTATCATAGCCCAACACTATAATACTCTTTGTTAAAACACAAACTCCTAAATCCACAAAAGATGTCAAAGCTTATTATTTTTAATGTGACAAGGACTTTAATTCAAATGATGGCATTTGCTGCGCCTCGCGGTTTTAAATTCAAATCTATGTTTTAGATTCGCTGGTAAGAAATTTTAGTCATAACTTCAGTAAAGAGCAACTGAGTAAATTGCGAAAAATACTTTGCAAGAACGTCAAGACCTGTATACGAAGACTTACCACTGATTGCTCTCTGAAGTTCAATATTATACGGAGATGAAATTTGTTTTGCAAAATACTCATTGATTTTCCGCTTGTGAAATTCTACATCAGAATAGTTAAAATTTTAAATAAATAAATAATTTCTCTTTTTAAATTTAGAAGTAGCGAGCACCTGCTGCCTCGCCATCGATCTGTAATTAACTCCAGATAAGGTTAGAATCCTACTACCTAAGTTCGGTTACAGATGCATTGCTGCGCCTGAGGACGACGTTGGAACGCTTACGATATGTATATCTCCCTTACCTTTCCCTCAAACCAGATCACAGCTGTTAACGCTGTTATAAGGCAGAAAAAGGTGTTATCAATCCACACCTACTTCTACCATGAAGCAATTCTTGCGTTCTTCTATTGATGATGGTGAACTTAGTGACTTATCGTAAATATTTTTCTAGGTGGTAGAATGAATATAGTTCGACTCGACTACCAACTCCACACCTATAAATCACACACACCAAAAATAAACTCAGAAAGTCACCTTATGTTCGACACCGGTGTGCGGCGGCGTGGTACTGATATCCATGTCGGTGTTGGTGACGGCGGGGTATTCCCACTGCTCGAGGCCGTCCGCCTCGCGCCGGTACCGGTAGCGGCCTTCCGACCTGCGGTGCACAAACGCGCTCGTACAAATACACGCCACGGAGATCGGAACGGGCGGCCCAGGTACTTTTAGATGGAAGGGAGACTTAAGTTGTTTTCTTTGCCTTCGGGTCATTTTAACCGACTTCCCTACAGGAAAGAAGTTAACTACTCGTGCCTTATTAAGTAGATCCCTAATTCTTTGTCTATTATTTTGGTTAAAGAATTCTAAAATGTACAGTTTAATAAATATACTGCATGACTTTTCTACGTGACCTGTAGTCAGCAGTATAGTTACTGACGGTTGGGTAAAATATTAAAATACTGTTTAAATTTAAATATAATTTAAAGCTAGTTTTTAAAAGGCAGTGCGCTACCCTTTAACGAGCGGTGTAAATGAAATAATTCTGAGAATCAAACATAATGACAACAAATTTGGATTTTATTATTTACATCATTCATCATTACGGTTGATAATAAAATGAAGTTTTAGTTACAGTTTCGTTTTTTTATTGCACAAAGTATTTGAGACAGGAACAGCAATATTATTCTATTCATAACTTTACTGAAGTATTATTTTGATTAAAAACATTACAATTGTAATAATAATGTTAACACTACGATTGCATCAGAAGTATTTTAATATGATTATCTTACTTGTAACAAACTAAACATATTTAATTTCAAATAAATAGTTGATATCTAGGTACACGACAGCATGGTACTTAACTTCTCAAAAAAGGAGCCGTGTGTGAACAATAACATAAAAATGGATCAATATTGGTCATGTCTCCAAATTAGCAATACTTAACTGTTCTCACAAGTACGAAATCGCGAGTGGTAGAGTCAATGGCGCGACCCTTATTAATCATTACATCAACTTAAGTAAACCAAACACCCAAAAGTTTAGGGCCCACTTAAATAGCTAAACTCCTCAGTAATCCATTACAGAAACTCTACACTCAAAATGACATTATTTTAAGATACAAAATAAAGAGTTCCATAGAGTTTCTGTATTCAGAATTATAATCATGTATATATTGTGCATACTTAAACCCGTACCATCCATTATTGTGTCCGTATAACTTTTACGTTCCAAATTTAAAAACAACAATTTCAAACTGCCCAAAAACCGTTAATTTTCAAATATATTATTTCAAGGCCATCGTTTACAAAAATGATAAATTAAACTTAAAATTACAACATTTAAATTATTAACAGAATTGCAAATAATTTTAAATTAAGAACGCAAAACAGACACAATATTTAGGGTCATTTCAACTCCACGACGCATCTAGTCGTCGTTACGGCTTTCTGTAAAAATCAAAGCGCATTATCTTGAAATCGCTGAGTAACTTATAAATGTATTATCTCACCAGAATCCCCGGCGCGAAGTTTTCTCTCTTCGAGCCCCAGGATTTTCTATCTTCGTCTTCAACGCTGTCTTCAGTCGTACATTCATCGTTTCATGTTTTAATACAATAATGATAATATCTCATTCAATAAAATAATACATTGTTAAAATAAACAAAATTCGAACAAGGAAACGAACATTGACACAAGGGCTACTAAGATTTTGATAAATTCGATTCTTTACATTACGTTTATAGATTCTTGAGAGGGTATTAAATCGTAGTGGCAGTCGTGTCGTGATCGTTGAGCATAAGTGTTTATTTTTAAATATAACGTAGATGTGTGTGTGATAGATTTACGTTTCTTAAAACTAGATGATGTTTAAGATAATATAGGACAAGTAAATACAAAACAAAAGACAAGGGATTGACTAATAAATATTTATTTTGCTCTTAAATCTATCAGGTACGTTTTAAAATATCACAGACTGTAAAAAAATATCAAAATTCAAAATTGTTTTTGGAAAAATTTACAAATGTCGTTTTCTTTTATTTGTAAACAATTTTACACTTTTTCGTTATATTCGGTAACTATTAACGAAATTTAGTGGTATGGATAAAAAATGTTTAGAAATCTTTTAATATGATTAAATTTCAACTATGCGACCTACTCATACATATAAATAGGTAAACGCAGAATGAGAGAAGATAGTTACTAATGTCCCTTATCATCTTTTATCATCAAACAATCTTCTAATCTTCTATAATGATTATAAAATCTCGGCGAAAACTAGTTAAGTCGAAGTAAGAGACCGTGGTGCCTCTGGAGTTGAACCACGAAAGCAACAAAGCAGGCAACCCTGGTCGAGGGATTTTTTTTACAATGACACTAAGCTCACCTGTAAGCCCTCCATTGCCGTATAACCGAGGATGGTCTCCTTACCACCAGCTTCCAACCCCAATTTGTAACAGAACTCCGAAACTGTCCCACTGTCTCTGCTATTGTTACGAGCAGATACCACTCTCATGAAATTCTGAAAATAGGTTTATGCAGTTACTGGCTGTTTCCTGCGACTTGGTACGCGCTGACTATAAGACGAAGTACAAAATATTCAACCCCTTTTAACCTAATGTCGAAAAAAATATTTTCTTACTGAGTGATTATGTCATAAAATAAAACTATTCTCCAAATTTCATAATTCTAGATTAGCAGTTTAGGCTCTGCGTAATGCTTAATGTTGTAAGGCAAACAGACGTAAATGATCTGTGACAATGCAAAGACAAATTAATTATCTGTATCAAAAACTCTTATTTTTATCTGTAATATTCGTTTCAATTGTTAATCTATGTATTATCTTTGAATTAATTTGGCACCATTATATGTACATAACAACCAATATCATATTATTTATAAGCCAGGTGTGCATAACACCATGTATTTTTTCACTCCAAATATTTTTTCTTTAAGACAAACTTTATATATATTACTAGCTATACCCGCGGCTTCGTACACACATATCATAATGTCCTTCAAACATTCAAAAGTCGATCAAGTGGTTATCAAGATAAGCAATTAAATCTTACTTTCACTTTAAAAGACCCTTCTTATGTATGGTAAAAGATTTTTTTCAAATCGGCCCCGTACTTTTAGGTCCTATTCAATGCAAACAGACAATCACATCTTTCCTCTTTATAATATTAGTATAGATTACATACGATTAATCTACTTTATGGTTAAGTAATAAAGTTTATTCGTAGAGGGAGGTTGGGTAACACTATAAAAGGCCTGCATTCGGACTAGTGTCACTTAACGATTAACCGTTGTAGAGTCAACTAAGCCTGAAGATGCTCTGTTTTGGAGCGAAACACGCGTTGGTGGTGGTATGTATGGTGGTACATATTTTATTTTGCATGTGCACGTATCCTATGTGGGAAGGAGGGTGGTGCTCACTGCATCGTGTAAAA
>DWNO01000043.1:0-11404 GCA_018250395.1 Autochton potrillo potrillo
AACATGGTTCGACCGGGGTGGTGCCACCGCCGCACCCATTTCTACCGTGAAGCAATTCTGGCGTTGCATTTATGTTATTATATTAGATAGTTATATTTGCAATAGGTACAAAACTAGCCTTATAAAATACTGACTGATTCATCATCGTAGAGCCTAAACTATTGATTTTCAACTACTAATATTATTAAGATCGCAACAAAATTTTACTATTTGTCCACATTTTATGTTCATTGAGGGTCCGCGGTCGGGCCGATGGGTTGGCTGAAATCCACTCTGTAATTTCTAAGCGCCTGTGGTTGATTTTCAAAGACGATAAAAGAGACGTTGAATTATATTTAACCGGATAGACGGAGAGGAATTTGGAATGACGGAATACTTTTGATTATCTGTAACGGCGGCAATCACTGAAAACTAGAAGTACTGACTTTAGTTCATAGTTTGTGGTTCCTGTAAACGCCTGAGTTGAGCCTTGAACTTAGACGTTCAAAGATATTGACAAATTTGTGATGGAGTCTGAGCTGATATTGCGGTACCGGCTACGTGTGTGACTCAATATACGTATATGGGCATTACTTTAGTAGAAACTTCCGCATTCCAATTAGTTCCGAAGGATTCATTTGTAGACATTGTAATAATAATAGGCATTACATAAGTAAATGCTATTTAAAGGAATCGTATTCTAGGCAGTGTATTTAAGTACGTAGGTTATGTAAAATCAGGGTATTCAAAAAAGTTCATTTAAATCATTTTTGAATCTGTAATAAACTATACAGATGATGATATCGTTGTGTTACTAATGTTAAAATTCAGCTTTTATTCCATGAATACGCCATATAGCCCTCTTAGATATCCTCCAGATCAAATTAAATCACAAATATACACAAAGAATACTAAACAAAAAAATGAGTGGTTTGTCGCTACAATTTATCGTCATCAACCCGTTATTGTTATACTGATGGGCATGGCCCTTCTCTTACAGTAACAGGAGATTAAAACAACGTCTACGGTGCCACGCAGATTGTTAGACTTCACACCGATTTAATAACTTTTTATATGGCTCCCAAGCGTGTAAATTTCGTCGTGATGTTTTATCACCGCTAAAGCGTATGATTTCTATTTCAATACATACATAATTAATAATCGGAGATACGTGCTTAAGATTTGAACCCTCGACTCCAGACTTAAGAAGTCGAAATCTTTAACATCTTTAGATTATATCTGGTTTGATACGCAGCTTTAGCAAACAATATTTGGAGCTTTGAATAAAAAAACAAAACTGTATGTAACCTCGAATTTGTCAATGCGCTTGTTGACGTCAGTTAACTCAGTCTAACGCCCACCTGCCTACGCTAGGCAGTGATATTACCGCGCGCTCGGGTGACAAATTGCTTTTGTCGTAGCGACATAATGAGCATAATATGGTTGACAAGCAAATTAGCTCCCATCTCATTGTTATGTATGACCTACTTCCGTATTACAATTATATTTATCTATTGGGTTATTTCATAACATAGTATATATGCCATTTAAAACATAAAATCCTTTTAATTCTGGCATTGACATACATTAGTAGATCATACCTCAAAGTTAATTATCAACTTTTGGCCACACATTTACTCGGTACTACCCAAGAGCTTTGGGGAAATTTCCTATTGTAATATTTTCTTTCCATTGCTATAATTTGCCAATGTGGTTATTGCTGTCCGTTGTCTGTCTAATGCCCATGTAGTTACCATCGGTATCGAGCAATATTACCGCTCGTACTCGTGTGACAAATTGCTTGTGTCGTTCCGGCGTATTGAACTAGATCAGATAAACATTTCAGTCTTGTAACCTTCAAATGGCCTTCTTCGGTATTACAATTTTATTTATAAATAAGTCAATAACTATCTGGTAAATATTACTTACTTCTTTGCAGTAGTCTAGTTTGTTAAAGGGCTTGTTGACATTAGCTATCTGGATGCCGTGCTATTGAGTGGTATTACTGCGCGTGCTCGAGTGACAAATTACTTGTGTTCTGGCGGCTTAACGTACTCAGTATCATACATGATCAGATTAATATTCTGGTCTTGTTGAAATAATCTCCTTCTTGTTTATCTGTTGAACTACTATAATAAAAATAATACAACAACTTTAAGGGGTAGAATATCAAAAAATATTTCAAAAGTTATGTTGCATAAGAAAATAACAAACACAATATGTTTATTTACATATATGTGACCAAAAGACATAAGCATATATTGACTAACCTTATCATTTAGTTCCTTCTTGTTAAAATCCAGCTCATGCTGAAGCAGTGATATCTGTTTCTTTATCTTCACCAGTTGTTTCTTGTCGTTGCTTGCTTGTCTGTCCGGAGTTCTCTTCTCTTCTATGCTTTTGTTCCTTGGTGATGGACTCCTTGATACCATCTTTAATTGTTCTTTCAATGCCGCTATTTCGTTGTGATAAGAATTAATGTCCTCGTTTAAAATTTCTATTTCAGTCTCCTTATCTTTAAGTCTGTCTGTGAGCACTTTTAATTCATCTATTTTCGATGTCAATTCGTTGTTCAAAGAATTCAGTCTCTCGAGTTCTCGTTCGCTGTTTTGTAGTTTTAATGATGCGTTTTCTTGATCCTTTTCTAGTTTACTCAGTGACAATTTAAGGTCCTTGTTAGTAGTACTGAGTTGGATATTCTCAGCGTTCATTTTGGCTATGTCCCTGTTTTGAGCGTCAACTGAATCTTGTATTTGGAATAATTCGTTGGTTTTCTCCTCTAAAGCTTCTTTTAAACTTTCTAATTCTTCTGTTTTATCGTTCAAACATCTTTGCAAGTCGTCAAACCTATCCAAATGTTGATTGAGGCTATCAATTTGCTGATTCTTCTCAGAGACCAGCTGTTCTAATCTCTGTAATTCGCTCATTTTTTCCCTCATCTGACGATTTTCTAATTCAAACTTCTCAAGCACTGCATTCCTATTTTGCAGCTCATCGATTCTCCCTTCCAATTCTGTTAGTTTATTTGTCAAGTTACGTTTTTCTTTAGCTAGCTCTAAAATCATATTTTCTCTACGTAGTATGTCTTCTTTGAGCAAGTGTAGGTCTTTCGATTTCTCACTAGCTTCTTGAGACAATTCTGTTAGTTTTTGCTCTAATAATTTTTTATTCGAAGAAAAACTTTCTAACTGGTTCTCGTAAAATTTCTTATCGTTTTCCATTGTAGCCATAGTATTCTCTAACAGAGTTTTCAGTTCCTCGACCTCTTCCTTCAAAGCTGGGAACTCGCAGAGTTGCTCTTCAGCATTTTTCAATTCGGACTTACACGTTTCTAATTCAGTTCTAGATTTTTTGATTTCGTGTTTCAACTGTGTCAATATATCGGGGAAATTTTCTTGTCTGACCTCCAATGTAATACCCAATTCTTTGAGAGCAGTATATTCTTCTTGTGTCTTATTATCGGTGGGTTCCAAAGAGAAGTTTATCTTCTTCGGTTCGACGCTTAAATTTTTGCTGTCACTGACATCCCTATTTGGGAACATTGAACAATTATCTTGAATCTTTTGCGACGTTGCCAGCTTTGCACTGTCGCCAAACTTGTCTGTGAGCCCGAATACTGTGGTTTCATTAACATTCCTCTTATACTGCAGGTCTTTGTTTTGAGTTGACGTCAAGTGCGCGGGAAGCGAGTCGGCGCGCGGCGTGTAGTTGGTTACATCAAAATGATCCACATACTCCAAGTTTAACGAACTCATGTTCGGTCGTTGCACATCTGGAGGTAATGTCTTATTAAAATGTGTTTTGTCTTTCTCATGCACTCCAGACAAACTTAAATTATGAGCCTTAAGCTCTGCCCGGCGCATTTGTAAATCTTGTTCATCGAATTCAGATATAGAGACGATGTCGCTTAGAGTTCTAGCAGATATCTTTCCTTCAATAATTGGTCGCTGTTCTTTATTCTGGTCCGGCTCATCCTCCAGTTTGAGAGCTGTGAATGAATCATATTT
Organism: Autochton potrillo potrillo; assembly: GCA_018250395.1. Classification (NCBI taxonomy): domain Eukaryota; kingdom Metazoa; phylum Arthropoda; class Insecta; order Lepidoptera; family Hesperiidae; genus Autochton; species Autochton potrillo. Next base: position 3,987 of record DWNO01000043.1, read on the forward strand.
CGAATTAGATAGTTCCGTCTGGCCGCACAGACCTGTCATAGCTAACCTAAATACAAGTAATTCAATTGGAGTCGGTCCAACCGACAATGTAATGAGCAATAATAAGTTTTTATTTGTGTGGATCAATGTCAAAGTCAGTTGTTTTCGGAAATAACTTTAAATGTTTTTAAAGCTATATTTACTAAGTGATTGTATACAAATGAAAAAAGGCAGTGATAGCCTGGTGGTGAAATCTTGGCCTCCCACAGGAGGAGGAGAGGGTCCGAATTCCAAACGTAAGCTAAACTTAAACTTAAAGCGTAAACTTCAGATTGTTCAAAATTAATTATCACCTGCTATTACAGTCATGGAATACATTGTTACGTCGAAACCTACACACCTAAGCGTTCTTTAAATAAAAACGTTATTTAAGGTGTGTAAAGTCTACCAACCCGAACATGCCATAGATAGCCCACCGTGCTGGCACGGTGGAGTACCTATGGCCTAAATCACTCTCATTTTGAAAGGAGATCTGTGCCCAGCAGTGAAACGGTAATGGGTTGACGAAAAAGAAGAAAAAAGGCATAGGGCATGGCGTGAGAGTAGTCATTGATGATTGTAATTTGAAATTTTGCATGCTATGATAGACGGAACTTGGCAAACCTAACGACTACTGATATCGTTTTATACATGTGTTTTATTTATATGGAAATATTAACATTTGAATTTGAATAATAATATTCTTAGCTCGAATAGCAATGCTTCCGCTCTTATATGTATATTGCTTAACACAATAGCACATAATAAAAAAGTACCTTATCGTTTACTTTATGGGTTACACAATATATCTTGCATGAGGTTAAGCCACGCAAAGCTCTCAAGATGCAACTCACCCATCAAGTCATTGAGTTGTTCCTCCTTAAAAGCCAAGGTCTTCTCCTGCTCCTTGATGGTTGCTTCCAAATGCTCTTTCTCCATTTCCAAATTTCTGGCCAGCGCTTCCAGCTGCGCGATCTTAGATTGTGCGTTGGACAATTCCCGTTCTAGTATGATCACTTTGTCTTGTGGGTTACCTGTTTTGGATACAGTGAAATGTAATGTATACTTGTTTTTCGTTAAACTATTCACACATTATAAATTTGAGCAGATAATTTGCTAATTGCGATTTTTAAGTATCACACTGAATTTGTACTGTAATTTATACAAGATTATGACACACTAAAATGTGAAAATAAAGAGACAAGTGACATTATAAAATTTACTTATGAGGCTTTATGTTAACAATGGCTTTACGTTATTTTTTACGGCTATGATTATATCGCAAATACCTAAAACAGTTGGTCACTAATGTACGAAGAAAGCGATTGATTACGAATTAGTTATTAATAAGCGAAACGTACATGAATTTCCATAGATCGCTTGGTGCTGTTCACTGGACTTCTCTCTCTCTTCTAGATTATGTTTCAGCCTTAATAGCTGCTTGTCTTTCGATTCCAATTCTTCTTTTAGCCTTTGCACCTAAGAAAGGATATTAGAATATTTAATGAAAAATATAGAACTTATAATTGGTACTTTCGTGTAATTAATAGTATTACAACGTAGTTATTGGTTTTACTCATTTGTCAATTGCTAGGTAAACAATATTAATTCGTATATTGCTATAGTTAGTTTTTGTTTTATTTGATTAAACGTAGATTGCAATAAAATATATTGTAGCTTACTTTCTTTTCCGTTTTCAAGGTGGTAGAACAGTGGTACCACCGCCACTGTTACACCTACTACCTATTCTAGCCTAAAGCAATTCATTCGTTGCGTCGGAAGGGTGTATTTGCGAGCAGATTTAAATACGAGGCGACCATCTTACCCCTCAGGAGTAGCAATGCATCGGTAATTGACCTCAGTTAGAACGCTGTCCCACATGAAGTCGGTTACAGGTCCATGGGCGGCGGTGAAAATCAGGTGGCCTGCATGGTCGTTTGGCACATAAAAAGTAAAACAGAAGTGTACGCAAACGACGTGGCAGGGCGGTACCTCGGCGTGCGTGTCGTGCAGCTGCACGGTGAGCTGGCTGTGCGCGCTGTGCGCCAGCGCGTCCGCGTCGTGGCGCTGCTGCTGCAGGCGCGCCGACAGCGACGAGATGCGCAGCGCCTGCTCCGACATGCGCGCCTGCAGCACGTCCCGCTCCGCGCGCACCTCCTGCGCGCCACACGCCCCTAACTTAATGGTCTCTTGCAGCACAAGCGTTAGTACGACGAGACAAATTACAAGTAGTCGTAGAAGACAGGACTTCCTGTATACCAGTATTATGAGATAAGATATAGGTGCGGCGATGGGGCCGCTGTTATTGAAGTACTAAGGGCCTGCGCTCATTGCCGACATGATGAGCCGTGTGATTTTTATGCGAAGAATAGAATTAAACTTAATAGTACGAAAATAAAATAGAAATTCGCACACGCTGCATGCCTAGGGATACCATAGATTTATCTTGGTATCCACGACCATCGTAACGGAGGTTTACTTTTTATTTTCATACCGTGATGTTATAATTATATTCCTTGTATAAACAATCCCTTCCCTACCGCAATGTGCGCAGATCCTAAGACATCTACCAATCGGTGTTCCTCTGCAGTGTACATATAAAAATAACCTGCAAGAAATATTTTTTACATGTCTATATGCTATTAAAACATTCCGGTTTTTACCCGACAAATGTGCAGAGTGATGTACGAAATTAAATGCGAGGATGTAAAGAAGCGCACCTAACGAATAAACGAACGATGAAGTGACCCTTTTTTAGTTCATAGAATGCAATATTTACTTATTACAACAGTAGTAAAAAACTTATTACAACAGTTCAAAAAAATCACAATATAATAGGGTACGCAATATAAAAAAAAAACTTGAAATATATTACAAAATATCCAAATACATCACAAAATAACACAAACCACACACAGACACAATTAAACTACACATCGGTATCAACGAATACCTTCCACTAGTTACAGAACTTTTTACAAAATAGCAACGAGTTTCTTTAACTAGGTATTGTAAAAGCCAAGTACCTTTTTTAAATATCTTGAGTAATCGTAACTGTTTCGGTTAAAGATCGGTTTACTGAGTGGCGGGCGACACGGTACAGCTGTGGCGGTCGGCGCGGCGCTAATAATACGCGGCCCACTTAGCGAGAAGATCACTGGGACATGGTTTGCTGAAGTATCGACGGTTCCCAATAACTTATGTTTGTGAAAATGGGAAACGCCTAAACAATTTCATCATAACACGAAGCATTACAGCACTCTTGTGGGTTAAAAACGTAAGTTTTCGATATCATCGCTACAAGTAATCCGCGAGCCAGGCACAAATTTGGATCATCACCTTAGAAGCGATAAGTCGTAATCATTTTAAATTGCTGTAAAATATAGCTTTACGAACGTCAACTGCGGTTTTGTTACCTGGGTAAACGGAACCGAAGCTAAATGGATAAAATATACATAAAAAATGTAATTTTCTACACTATAATACTACTACTACATATATCTAGCTATAATTTGACAATTTGTCAAATTATAGCTAGCCCAATAATTCAACAAAAAATCATCAGCTCGTTATGGAGTAGTGGATGTTCAGCTATTTTATCAAAACATTACAATAAAATCATAAAAATTTGGCCTGTATGCACTCCGTGCGTCTTTTCAGCGTAAATGTCGAATAACTGTAGATGAAAATTCGTATGCTGATTCTTAACATGATCGTAAAGTAAAAAACAGAAAACGCATCAGTTGGTGCATTAAAATAGGCGATAGATGCCTCCGCCCTAGAGGTAATTAAAATCTGTTACTGGCCCGTGAACCAAACTACTTTTCCGCAAAATTGTAATTCCTTATAGACAATAGTTTAATATTACTGAATTAATATTTTACATGCAACCAATCTTTCCATCTAAATGGTGTATATTTTGGTATGTATACTTTGTTCTGAATAATATTCTGAATCTAAATGACAATTCTAAATAAAGCTGTAGGTGATAATAAGCATATCGTTGGTAAATTGTTCATGAGATAGAATTACTAAGTTATATCTATAACAAGTACGTACATAGTAGACCTATTTGAAGCTTCCGATATCGAAGCCTTTCCTACCGCAAGAAATAATATACATATGTATCTCAATTTTTAAACTCAGTTTTGCAATTTGATAATAAGTACAAATAAATGTTATCAGTTTAAAAAAATCCAACCGCAGTGCACTAAATTGCATTACACAGCTGCAATAACTCGTGTGCCTCGTCTCGCCCTCGGACCAGCGCGTGCTTTTGTTTCAAGAGACTCGGAGATTCATTACAGTCACTTATTGCTCATTAGTTCAATCTATGAAAGTACTCCGCGGCCATTTCAGTAGACTACTTTTAATATCAATATAAAATCAACACAAATACATTTTTGAAGATTTGCAATGCAACTAAACCTGATGAATATATATTAAATACCGGCGTACTCTTCAAAAATAAAATTACCTTTTATTCATTTTTGGTGATTTGTATGTTCTATGTATTTGATTTCTCAATAGATTCCCAAATTAACAGTTTGATAAATAAAATACGCAACAATTTTAAAGAAAATGATGTTCTTTTAAATTTATCTTGGTTTTTCTGTGATTTACAACATTGAAGAGATTTTCGATTTCAATGTCATAAATAACAAAGTCCTACGACTTATCTAGTCCGTAAGACCTTGTAATTTATGTGTGATTCTTAGTCTTATAGGTAAAACGGGTGCCAAATGCGTGGTAATGATATTAATGCCACGGTACCACTTAGAAAACAATAAAATTAAAGATCATTGTGTCTTGTACATTCATTTTTAATACGAACTCCCATTCGCGTCTTTGCCTAACATATACTCTGTACAAGAGTCTTTCCCCATCCCTCAATTGTATACATATAACTTTATGGAAACTTATCAAATTTAACTTTAACTTCTGAAAAAATGGCGCGAAAGGTAACATATGACATTGAAGTTAGTTGTTTGACAGTCAAAATAAAAAGTAAATAAACCTGACAAAAATAACAAATAAATGTGTTATCGTAAATAATAAAATATAATGAAAGGTGTATCACCGTCTAATAATAAATCCTCACCAAAAACACCCGGTGGAATCAGTAAATCTTTACTAACTCCTTGCAGAAGAGTAGGGTTATCAAGGAAATGGAAAAAGAGTGGGTGTTCTCCATTTATATCTCCACTGTCAACACATTCTACACGGGAAAATGAAGATAGAGAGACGAAGAAAAGAAAAAAATATGATGAGACTGAGATTGTGCAAAATACCACACCCAACGAAATAAATGACTTCGACGAATCTAACGTAAGCGTATCCAAGTCTTGTAATAATTCTCAAGAAAACAATAATATCACCACGACACCTAGTAGAATCCAAATACCGCGAAAGAAGTCGAAGACATTGACGTTAGCTTTAAAGAATTGTGATGAAAATAAAGCAGATGTGAAAGTCTTGTCAAACACAGTATTAAAACCAAAAGAATCTGATAGTAGTGAAAATGACTTAATTGTAGAAAAGTCTGCAATTGTAACAGATTGTGGGGAGATTGAAAATAAACTAGAAGTTAAGGTGTCAAAACCACTCAAACAAATATCAGAAGGGATAGTATCTAAACTGGTTAGAACTGAATCTAAAGGCAAAAGCAAATTATCATTAAAGAAATCTCATTCTAAGACCGATTGCAATACTGAACCAAAATCTAGCAAAACATTTGATACAAGGCCAAAAGAGAAAAGTCCAAATAATTTAACAAAAGAATGCATAGTTGTTATCCAAAATAAAATCTTTAAGACAGGGAATGAAAATGCGACAGTTAATATAGAGTCTCAAGAGTCAGACACAGACTGTGATATTCCCTTAAGCTTATTAAAAAGAAAAAGTGCTGATATTGTAACTCTGAACACTTTGAATGATGATGATTTTATCAGAAAGCCATCTAAAGAAGTGCAATCTAAGAAAAAACGCTATTTGTCCACAATTAAACAGTCAAAACACAGTCAAGATTCAATAGAATCTACTAATTTGTCACAAAGTTCACAAGAAGATAATAAAAGAACAATTCTTGTAAAAAAAACCTATGACAAAGTAACTTTGCCATGGAAAGCAAAATCCACGGGATCCATCACCCAGAAAGATATAGATGACATAAAAGAAAGAATAGAAATGAAGAAAAAACTGCTCATGGCAAAAGCAATGTCAAATGACACGGAAGAACTGAGGGGTTTGATAAAAAAATGGCAAAAGGGTTGCCAGGACGCATTAATGGAGTTGCTAGAATTGATGAAGAAAAAGTTGCCAGACCAACAAAACATGGACTATGCTGAAATGTTGGAAACTTTAAAAATACCACCTGAATTAGTTGGTTTTGATTCAGAAAATGACTGTTTTGTTACTCCAGATGATATAAGTGTACTGTTATCCACTTTTAAGTTATAATTTCATATTTATTTTCATTATTAATAAAATACATAAATCTCTCGTCAACAATGCCGTTCATGAAAGGAAGAGCACCAATTCGACGCACATTAGACTATTTAAACGCTGGAAAACTGGTATTTAAGGACAAAATCAAAATATTCTCCGTTGCATACAACATTATAGGCAAGAATAACACAGGGGCCAAGGAGTTCGTATTCTGGTATTTACCACAGATACAGTATAAAAATCCGGACGTCCAAGTAGCTACGTTGAAGAATTTAACTCCTTCGCCATTCATTAAATGTTATTTTGAAGATGGAAGGCAGATTTTGGTGGACATAGATAATAAATCTAAGGAAGACATTTTGAATCATTTGCTACACACTGTTGGGAAGAGCAAAGAAGTATTAGAATCAGAAGCAATTGCTGCAGAGAAGAAAGATAATCCTGCTAACTTTGGTACCGGTTGTGAGAGAGCTTGCATGTGTGAGGTGTATGGTCAAATACCATGTTCAGGTGTTGTACCATTACCCAAATTTATGCGCGGGAAATATAAGAACCAAGTTGATTAGTTAAAATTGTTATTTTAATTTAGTAGGCGTTAATATAGCTGTAATTAAGAATTAATTTAATAGATTAAATTTTATGACAAGAATTAGTGATTTCCTTTTTTAGAATTAGATTGTTTTATACTTATTTCTACCGTTATTTATTGTATAACAGTACTCACACTATAACATTCTAATTTCTTTATTGCTGGTATTTCAACCCAGTGTAGGATTTTAGTCACAACAACCAATTTCCTCAGCAATAACAGAAATAAAACCCAATGTTGTGAGTACCCGTTATACAATAAATAATGTATTAATTTCGCGATAATAGAAGCAATACTGTTTCTGGTTGGGCTTGGGTCTTCTGTCGGAGTTAAGAGGGGTTTAGCCCATACTCTTCGACTTCAC
>DWNO01000044.1:0-11326 GCA_018250395.1 Autochton potrillo potrillo
ACATACATACACATAATACCTGACTATACAATTTTATTCGGCGGGGACATCGATGTAGGTTTTATGAAGCAGTTTTATCAAGTTAATGACCATCTTAGCATTTAGGAGTAGGATGTCTCCTAAATGCTAAGGTGCGTCACCTGTGATCGGTTTCGGCAGAACCTTTGTTGTATATTGTATGGTACAGATATCCAGCGGCAGCAGTGACCACCTTCAGACGTACTGCATGGTCTTTTGACAAAAAAATCTAATTATAGGCAAATAAGTTAATGAGCGTCATCCAATAAGGATCCGCGGCGATAATGTATGGAAATATTCCAGTCCACCTGACGTTGCGGGTGACATAAAAATATTTTACCTATCAATTGGAGATTCACATCCTTGACACCGGGCTAATGGACGTAATATGTGTCGTAAATAAATTATGTATAATGCCTAATTAATTAGAATACCTGTCGGCAGAAAATAAAATAAGTTATACACATGCGTGTATTGATTTCACATATTTTATCAGTGAATAAATATTGAGTTTTAGTTTCCGACTATTACCCGTCATGAACTCATGAGTCTACGTTTAGGAGTGTTGTCGTCGTCGTTGTCGGCGCGAATATGATCGTGTTGTACATGGTTAAGCATATTTATTGTAAATAGAAATAGAGTTTTTAATCAAAACTGTTCTGGTTTTGAGAACGAAAGTGTGAGGAATTTTAAGCCAATGTATTTGAGTTACGTTCCTGCTGTTTTTTTAGTTTGAAATATTCATTTAATTAACAACACTTTTAATTAGGCGTTTCGTCTTGGTCTTTGTGGAGTTTTAATTATATTATAGTCCATGAGATAGTAAGTGGTCAATGTCGCCCTCGGATATTTATGCCCATCTTCATATTCTATCTGAACAGAGATTCTATTTGAAGTCGATCACAATCGGATGCGTTGCTACTCCTAAAGACTTAGATGGTCCCCTCATATATAAGTGAGCAGTAACGCATCTATAGCTCCTAGTGTATTTATTTTTAATAACCCTCGGGCGTCAGGAGTCTCTTAACATCATACGAACAAAGTAGTAGCTGAGTCCGCGGCTTCCCCCGTAAAAGGGATAATGCATAGCCCATGTAAAGCTCATGTCCATGTTTGTAATGTTATAAATGCCAAATGTAGATGTGGCAACATAGATTTTTGAAAATTCCGCCCCTTGGAGGTTGAATTTTGAAAAATCCTTCCGTAGTGGATGCCTATTATATAAGAAGAATTCGTGTGCGGAATTTTAATTTCTAGACCTAAGGGTCTGGCCTGTGTGTTGATACACCAGTCAATAACTTTTGCCTTTTATATTTATAGATTATTTATCAGCGATCTACTTACCCATTATCTACTTCCGTAAAATAAAAGAAGTTTCATCTTTCTATATTGCTGCACCGGTCCGCATGCCCGTAGGAACCCCAAAAATTTTGTAGCAATAGGGATAAAGCACATCAAAGCCGGCCGCGGCCGTAACCTCCGATATTTATCGCCTCGCGCCAACACCGAGCAACGTAAAAAGGCTGCCTTGTGATTGAAAAACGGAACGTTTCCCACACAAAAAAAAAACCAAAGCCCGATTCGAATTACGAACTATTCTGATCAACGAATCGGTGGTCTTATTGAAAAATCTTTATATCATATCTAGCGATTCGACACGGATTAGTCCAAGTTATTTGGCTACTGAACTGTTGATTCTAAATTATTGACCGTTTCTAGTGAATGGTAAGGGGCAAACGTTCGGAGGTTCCGAATTTCGACGATATATTAAGAGATATAAATGTACGCATTTGAATGTAATTTTCGTAAACATGTCACTTATTTGATTACGGACTTGTCGCACTTGTCACACAGGTTGAGTAAACGCCAGGCAATTGTAGGCTTGAAGCTAAACGGTAAGTTGTTGATCAAATTTAGGCGATTAATTCAAAAATTATATTGTTCATTATTATTAAAGTATAATTACAATAGGTTTTACGTGCACAGAGTTTAAATAACGTAAGAACTGAAATTAATGTACGTAAGATATATTAATATCGACGCAAATGTCACGTAGGTACAAGAAGTAGATAGGTATTCATTTACTTTTCTATGATGTCTTCCATAGCTCTGTAGTGATCAAACTTAAATATATGCTTATATGACGTTATGGGTAATTTATGGTTTAGGTATACATATTTCTGTTTGTTGATTGCGTAAGGTGCTATTTTGGACAGGTCGTTGACTCGAATATTTGTCATAAAGTTTCATGGTTAATAAAAAGCTAGGGATATTGAAAGGAATTTTGTGTTTAATTTTATTCGAAATATAAAAAAATGCAAACTTAGGATACGGATATTAAGCTGTCACGGAACATTCCATGCTACGAATATACTTAGTTCATATTTATGTCCTAATATTTACATTTGTATAAAACAAGTTTTTGGAGAAATTTCTTTTGACAGTATTTTTAAGACAGCGACTACGAGTCATTAGTTATCGATTTCAAAATGAGCATGTGGGTAAATGTTACCAGTGAGTAGAAACATTCAGAAAGTATTGACCCACAGTCCATTTGATCTTCATTGATCACTGTCGCCTTCGAAATCACTGAGCGACTCCATATAGAACAGGGCTCCGTCTTGAAGCAGGTTATATATGAATTGCCACTATTAACGACTAAGATGGTCGTCTCATTTATGAGTCACACGGCATCCACACCTTACCACATAAACGCAAGAAATGCTTCACATAAGAAGCATATTAACTCTAGCACATTTCAATTTCTATAACAAAAGCAGATTATGCTTTTGTTGAAAATAGATACGTACGTAGAAAGTAAACAAAGATATACAATTTCTAGTCAACTCGCTACTAATGAAGACCTCATACGAAACAATTAATTGATTATAAACAATATTTCATAATCAAACCCTTGGGTAATAAAGCCGATAATTGCATAACACAATCATCGTTCCTAAATGTAAATACGTATGCTATCAATTACATTTGGGAATGGGATTGTGAGCGTTATGGCGGCATCACGCTGCGACCGCCGGCCGCTACGATTTACGACAGCCGGTGCCGAATTAGCCCAGATTATATGTAAGAGATTGTTTCTGTAAGTTTAAATCTATAAGGATTTGTTATGAATTCCAAGTTTAGTATACAAATATAGCAGACATTTAATGATTTAGTTTCGTTTACCTAAAATAGCGAGGAGGTATGCATGTACGTTATTTAAGTTAAGCCAATCTTGCTGTTATTTCGCATGCATGTTTGAATCTAATACTACAAGTATTTTGAAATATAAACCTTTTCGTTAGTCAAAAAATAGTACTTAAATACCTAAATTGTTTGAACTTCAAATATAAAATACTAATCAGTATTATGATTTCAGACCGAATAGTATTTGATTTTTATTTATTAATTTTGGTGCGCTTGCTTACTGATACAATTATTTGAGAATTAACGCAAACTTACCACTAAGTGAGCAACGCCTTGCTACATGATATGCATCCACGGTGGACGCTCGCTAATAATTATTGTTATTTCCTTATTTCACGTGACCGGCTAAAGTCCGGGCAGGAAGACGCTGGAACACAATGGGTGACCGACTAGACCGCCCTTCGCAGTGACCTCCGCGTCCCCTACTTAATTCATCAACGATCGATTACAATTCAAATTAATTCGATTCACACGATCGACAATAACCATTCGAATACCTACAACGGTCACTACTTCGAGTCTTTTACCGTGTTACTTGCTACAACCGCCGGCCAGTTCAATAAATTTCACATCGGCTTACAACACTATCGTAATTTGATAGCCCCAATGACCGGTGGTCACTATTTTCACCTGTCCGATGATTGTATAAATACAAAATTTGTGGTCAGTATAGCACCCTCTTACTCGAATAAGATCGTCTTTGATACGAAAGAAAGAGAGGGTGATGGTACCGTTGAGAAAAGCGAAATTTCCGAGGAGCAAGACGCATGGCGGTGTGAACGAACGTAGGGTTGTAATCTGATAGTTTTGTGCAAGTTATGGGCTCGAGTTGATCGCTCAATTACGGATGTTTTGTCGCGGGCGAGGAAGTCGTAAATACGAGGCTGGTTCGGACACCGACTTTGGAAGGTTCAAGTTATTTATCTGCTTGTACTGTCTGTACCACTGTCAAAGTCGAGAGTAATGTTCTGTCACGTGGGAAAACACTTAAAGTCTACTCAAGTTACAAAATAAACAATCCAAATGAAATGATTCATCAAAGTGCGCCCACACAATGCAATGGCGCTTCGCTAATTACGATGATTCCTTTCTGCTCATTTGAGCAAATTGCAGGAATGCGTTAAAAACTCTTTCCAGTGATTATAAAAACTGGCATCAATATCTTGCAGAATATGTTGCTGTTGAGATGGGCACGTCTTCTACATCGGAGTATTTAACTTTTCTGATGGCTTATCTCGAGACATACCGATGTCCCTTTAATATGGGAAAATGGTAATGAACCTCGTGAGAAGACGCGAGGACACCTGTAGGTCCCATTGCGAACCAGTCGTAATTATGGTAATGATGTTGTGCGAGTAAATCATGAAAGACACATCGGTAATTATTGGTATTTATCACGGCTATTTGAATTTCATCATCTCATTAGGTATTTAAGATCTTATAAATCATTTTTTAAATGTAATTTTATCAGTATGAACATTTCAAACCATATCACAGTTTGTAATTTTATACTGAAGTACCTACTGACTTATTAATCAGGGAGTGAATTGACAAATATATACATTTGCATTTAATTAATCCATTTTCACTTATACAACTTGCACATTATATATTTGTTTTAATTCGTATTACGTTAAAGGTCAAGTGCTCACAGTACGTTATACCTGAACATAAACTAAGTAGAATTCAATTAGGGGTCAATAGGAGACTTGTAATAGTGGCATAAAAATTCAATAAAATTGAACACAGTATAACATGTTTCGGGACAAACTGACTGAGCAGACACTGGGAGCAGAAATGGATATTCATAGGGGAAATATTTGTCAAACTACAAACTGTAAATCTTAATCAAAGTTTTGCATTGTTTTAATTTGTTTTTTAAAACAATGTCTATGTAATAAGTATTTTTTTTTGATAAATTATGCGATTTACCCATAAAACGATTCAACTAAAACTACTAGAATAAACGTTTGAGTGTGACCGGCGCGATCAAGATCGTAAAACTGATGTTGATTTTGGGTATTGGAACATGCTTCTGCTCGGAATTGTGACATTAAATAATAGGAATGTAACGAGTGAAGTCAAAACTAATAAGCAGGGAACCGGCAAGTGTTCCGAGAAGCGCGGGGCCGGTAGGCGCTAGAGTCAACAGCAATGTGGACACACGGCTAATTAAACATTCTTTGTCTCTCGTTGTGATGTCAACTGTCCACCGATAGAATGTGTAACGCCAGAAGAGCCACATCGAATAATACAGGCTTAAATAGAGAAATAAATATTATCATTATCATGATTATTATTTTGCATGCCGGCTGACTTATATATGACGTGACCATTTTAGTCATTATGAGTGACAAGGCATTTGTGATCAGTTTTCGATAGAAACTCTTATAGAGTTGGTTATAAATGTAGTCAGTAGGGTTTTTTCAATTCTGGACATGAGTTCCACTCAGAATGACAATAGTTAAGACGAAACTATAATAGCTCACGCTAGACAAATGCGAGTTGGTAAACTTCAAACACCTTAGTGATCGTTTCTTGAGTAGAATTCGTAGGTATATAAGTTTTCCCACAGTATTCATTGTCAAACAATGTGATAGTTAATTTCTAATAGGAACTATGGAAATCCGAGGTGTGTTCGGGACTTGCACACAAGACGCTCCAGTAACACTAGGCTATTCTACCTTACCTGCCAAGTGTAAATAGCAGTTGTTTAATCTATGTCGTACACGGCAGCTCAAAGCACATCGGTGTTTGGTGCAAGCGGCGTCGCCTGTAGCGGGCACATGTGAGCCGCAAAGCGCTGCAGCTCGGTTCCGATACTGAATGAATTATCGGAGCGCTGTTCAAACAGTACCCGAAAAGGTGCTTGAGTTTGGTGAAACAATGTTTATTGTGAGATATCAACTTTTTGATTATCGGTTTCTATGGTGATTCGAATTTTTAAGCATAAAATTATATTGTACTTAAACATTTATTAAGGTCGAGATGCATAATATATGTAATAATGGTTAGCTCTTAACGAGGATTTGGTAAAGCTAATGTTAATGGATAACTAAAGCGTAAAACGAAGATGCCGTCAATATAATGCTTAGTGCGACTGTCGCTCGTGGGCCTCTGTAATCAACTCCAGATAAGAATAGAGCCCCACCTCAGGTCGGTTACTAATTCCTTGCTATATCTTAGGATTTAGTTGAAATGTCTTGGATGATCATATGTGTCCAGCTCTAAATAGTACATTTTCATCCACCCATTACTGCTCCACTGCTATGCACGGGTCTCTCAAAGTGACAGGAATTCAGGCCACATTCCACCGAGCTGCCCAAGTGCGAATTGGTAGGGTTAACAAACCTTAGAGAACTTTTTTAACAAATTTGTTTCCTTTGCCGTTATAACAAGTAATAAATAATTTTTAAGACACACGTAACTTTGAAAAATCTGAGAGGCCAAGATTCAAGCACTTAGCTATCACTGCCAATTAGTACATGTTATAACAGCTTAATATTATAAATAGTAACTCTATCACTGATTAACTGACAGACAACGGACAGTTTAAAGCCTTAGCTTAAGCTTAAGCTTAAAGTAAACATTTTCTCAAGAGCTTTTTTATTAACACATTTTAGCACTAAGACAGGACTATTGATTGCTAATTAATGCCAAAAGAGTGCTATCTTGGGAATGGAGGATAACAAATGTAATCTGTAAAGATAATCGTTTGAGAAATATAACGTGAGGTATATAATCATGTACATAGGTCTCAATTATTATTATTTTGACCTCGATCAGCAATCGATACGGTCCACCTGCATCTGTAACCAACTCCATAAAGAACAGAGGTTGGCTTGAAGTCAGTTCAGATGCGTTGCCATTTCTTAGGACTAATATGGTTACCTCGTGTTTAAGTCAGCCGGCTTCCACACCCTTGCGTTGTAAGGGTGTGGAAACACATGATTTGAAACACACGAATCGCTTCACACTAGAAATAGGTGTACCAGTGGTATTGGTGAAAGTTTGCATGATTCTTCAGCTCGTTATTTGTAGTATAAAAGCAGGTAATATTAATACATGTAGCTTATGTCACAGTGAGCATAAAAATAGAGGTAATTTTAGAATTCTTCACACCTATTTCTAGCTTGAAGCAGTTCATGCGTTTTGTTGGAAGATTGAATGCTCGCTGACTTAAAAACGGGGCCAACATATTTGTCCTCAGGAGAGGCAACGCAACTGTGAGCGGCTTCACATACACACAACCTCTGTTCCATAAGGAGTTGGTTACATATGTTCACAGCGGCAGTGACCATTTAGCATTAGGTGGGCTATATTCAAAGTTTCACTTACATTTAAAAAACATAACTAGTTTTGTAGTTCTATATAGATCTCAAGGACAAAATAAAAACTATGTTTAAGAGATAACGTTACTTGCCATAGTATTTGAAAGTAATGCTTATAAGAGCGGAGGCATGGGCGCAGTTAGTATTATCTAAGTGGTGTTGGAGAAGAAATCTTGTCGTCGTGTAGTCGGACAAAGAACAAGGTCACGACAGGAGTGTCGTCGACGCTTTTTGTCGTTTTGTTAAGCTTCGGCCGCGGGTTTAATCTGATCGCTTCTTACTTTCAATCATCTCTTAGCTGGGGTAATATGGATATGACTACGTTTCTGTGAATTATTTTTTACTTTGATGACAAGACATACTACTAGAAGTGCGGGGGATAATTATTATATGGTTCAAGGCTTTTTCTCCTACTACATAGGTTAATTAATTACAATTACGAACGTGTTGTATTGCGAAGTGTTATGCGAAAATTCAGTATTACCATGTGGTAACTTAGTAATTTTGTTTGTGACATTGTTTTTAAATATTGCTATAATGACTGAAAAAGCTGTCAATGACATTTCCTTAATTAAAAAAGGTTACAAACATGTAAATATTTTTTAATAATATCGGAGTAGCAAACAAGCATGAAGTCCACCTAATGGCAAGTGGCCGCTGTCACCTATCAATACATGCGGTCCTACCTAAGGTCGGTCTCACGTTGCGATTAAATTGTAACGCCTTGGAAACCTATGTCTTCCTTCAAACCAGAATGTAACAGCGCTCAATACTACTATAATTACACAGAAATTGGTGTAGCGGTAGTGTAGGTAACCAGTGTCAACCCACAAGAGTTTACTACCCAAGTAGACAAATAAAGTATTGAAATACGGAATATGTTTCTTGCATTTAATAGTCAACAAAATTTTAATAATATAAGCAATAATGTTGTAACATTTCGCAAGCACATTTAAGTAGTATCCACATAACACGAGCGCAGTGTCGAGATTAACTCATGAAATCGGATAAAAGGCGAGTAATAAGCGCGCGACGTACGCCGCGATAACGGAATATTTATATTTTGTGCGACGCTCCCGCGCCCGCGGGATTAGCCACAAACGAAATACAACACGAATATATTTTATGTACAAACTAACCTTCCGTTGGCCACAGTTGGCTTTATTTATGAGTGATAAACATATGAAATTGTTCATTTTAGCCTATAATATCGTAATCGAATATTGTAAATCAAGTAATGGACATCATATTCGTCTAACTTACTTACTCTCAACCTTGACTAGTCCACTGCTGGAAATAAGTCTTCCCTAACCTGCGCCAGTCCCACTGGTCCCGAGCTCTCTGAATCCAGCGGATACCGGCGGTTTCTCTAGCTGGCCGGCGATCTGTGCTCCTTCTTATCAAACGTGGTCTCAATTCGAGGTCTCATAATGGCAATCGTTCAAAAATGTTTCTATTAAAGGTACCTACTACTTGATGAGAAACGAGAAAATGCATGTAGTGTAAAAGCATTTTTATCTTTTTTATTATATAGAAGTAGCTAATGAACTTGAAGTCCACATGAAGGTAAGTAGCAACTACTGCCCATGGACGACTAAAAAGCGATTTCAGATAGAATCAGAGCTCTAATTACAGTCTGTTGACCCAAGACGCTTTGCTGTCCCCATAGACTTAAGTTAATACTATAAGTTGGAATACTTCGTATACTTGTATCTGCTTTAGCAGACAATTTTAACCAAAATATTTAATACATTTAATTAAAACATTTGAACTACAGCAACACTTACCACTTTTGATATTAGAGGGAAACATTTGTGGCGATGATGCCTCCCGAATTTAACCAAGTAAAAAGTTTTGTTAATAAGAAAATTGTGTCGTGACCCGTACCTAAGAGAATTACCTAAAAACTTAAATTATTGTTAATAGGAACAATTCTATATATGTGCGGTTTATTACTCCCAATGGCAATTAAGCCCAATTTTGTATTAAACTGAATTCTCAAATATTATTTCCGTGCAAACATACCTGACCTATCACGATAGTTTAACTGAACAATTAAAGAACCATATTCGTTAAATTACTTCTATAATTGTTCTGATGTTTCGCTACTCAGAATTAAAATGTTTATTTTAAGCCAAATTGATTTTTCTTAATTCGATAGATAAAAGGAATGTTCTAATGTAGCGCGGTGGTCTGCGCAACCCAATACTCTAGATCTGTGAAACCAGTGCTCCAAAGTCTGACATAAAAGCTTGCTATTAAAGATTTATGCTTCTTTTATAGTTAAAGTTAAGGGTATGGTACAAAGTGTAACGTATATTATCTTATTTTCTCTAAGCCTGTATTATGAAGGATCTTTGAGAAGATTTCCAAAAATCGGCGCAAATGTTAAGCAGAAATAAACCATATACCTAGGTAAATTCCTTCGACATCAGCACTATCCAGCCAGAAATTTATTGAAAAAATACATTTATAAGTTCTTACATCTGTAATATTGTAGTTATAGAATGTAAGGGCCATTTTAGAAAATGCTTGCTTAACTCAAACATAAGTCGAGGGTCTTTCATCAGGCAAACACTCGAACACTTCCCTCGCTTCGCTGCCGAACACTCAACCACTGAGCCAAATGGCTCCCACATACCAAGTTACACGACAAAAATAGAGATAGAGTATCTGCTAATTACACAACGACATAAAGGTGACGCAATGTCTATAGAAATAATGAAACTGAAATGTCTGTCTGTGATTTTAAAGTAAATATTTTCTTAGCTCATTTATCATTAGTCTTTGGTTGTAGTTCTGTCATCTGTACGTTATCTTAAATAGCTAAAATCGGTTAATTTTAACCTTTATATAAGGAGTTGACCTTAATATAGGCTATTTTATATATCGATTTCATATCTAAAAATGTAGATCAGTGGAAATAACTACCATTTTCTAAATCTAAGACATGTAAATTTATCTTGTTTTTAACTCACAATTCATATGTTTTCTGAATAAATCTGACTACTACACCTATTTCTACCGCGAAGCAATTTTTGCGTTGTGTTGAAGGAGTGTGGTTGCCGGCTCACTTGTATATCATCCATCTCAGTTCTCAGGAATTGAAACGCATCTGTGATTGACTTTAGATACAATCTCTGTGATATATGAAGTTGAGCATAGATGTCTATGGGCGAGAGTGACCACATACCATCAGATGGACTGCAGGCTCGTTAGCCATTCGAATCATATACAAAAACCTATTATTTATCCAGAAAATACATACAGCATTTCTGTGTATGTATTGAAAAATGCAGGGATGCACGTGTGGAGCACGCGTAACCACTTAAAGCTAGAAATCACAAGTCATGCCAAAACAAAAAATGTGTCGTCTGTCTGTCAAAACAAACAGGTATATCAATAATAACATATTCGAGTACACTACAGTAGCTCAATGGAATGGCACTTGGCGTGTTTACCCCGACCTTGGCGGCCGCTCCCGTGCACAATATTTGCATACACATCCGTAATGTATCAACAATACACACCGTGTAACTAAAGTGCATTGAACTCCGATAAATCACTGTTTTTGGATTTTTTATTAAACGGTACTTAGGTACCTGTACAAAAATAATGTAATAATACAGACTTAGGAAAAATTTAGATAAAATCTTATTTATCGAGTTTTCGCTTCACAGCCACACACTAGACACGCCGTGCGTTACATGAATGTGCACAAAGAAAATTATAAAATCACAGACTCAGAATATAAATCTAAACTAACACGT
>DWNO01000045.1:0-11284 GCA_018250395.1 Autochton potrillo potrillo
AGGGCGTTCCAGGGCGCTTGTAAACTAGGCGAAGACATCGCAATAACGGATCATCTGATCTACTGATATCGACCTCCGATCTGACCAGGGGGTGATATGGCGACTACCCGCAATAATATGGCAATTACCCTAGGTGCTAACATTTCTGAAACACGCTATCGAAGTTTTCTCAATTTGCATATAAACAAGTTCCGAACTGAGTCAACCGGAGCACGGCCGCTCCCCGGGCACTATCACCTAGCCCGGTGGGAGATCTTCCATTGCCAAAAGTTAATGAGTGACCTTTGCTTTTATATATACAGATGTTGCTTTACTATGAGATATTTGGTTATAAGATCAATGATTAAGTTAAATAATGTTAAATACGATTATATGTAGAGTTCCTCTCAAATTAATTAAAATTTCTCCGTTAACCTATTACTGTCCCACTGCTGGGCAAGGGTCTTGTCTCGTGCAGCGAGTGGTTTAGGCTATAGTTTACCTCGTCGGCCAGTGCGAATTAGTACAATTTACACACCTTAGAGGACTTTTTTCAAAGATCTCTCAGGCGTGTCTCCTTACAATGTTTTCCTTCGCCGTTACAGCAAGTGATAATTAATTTTAATACGCACATAGCTAAAAATTTAGAAGAGCGCACCTGAGTTCGAATCTGGAACCTATTTTGAAAATGAGTATCTTTTGCTGCTCCTTGATGATGTGGCGGTAGATTATATTGTTAATGACGTTCACAAAGAATTCTGTAAATGATCTCACGTTTTTATTTCCAGTTCAGCGAACGATAGTTAAATTATAATACACATTACTCGCCAGATTGAGAAACACATTTCCAAACCAACTAGGGCATCACTGCTACCAATACGAATGCTATAAATAATATTAGAAAATATAACAGGAAATTTACGATATTGTAAGTATTTTGGGAAAGTTTTTTGTACGCAAACGTTCTCACAGAGGATACAAACTCTAAACCTTCGTAACAAGTAGGGTACAAATTCGTACCGTTATACATTCGATAGAAGTTGAATAAATATCCGTATTTTTCGAAATCTGATACAAATTGGATACAAATCCGTATCTTTGAACATTCGATACAAGTTAAATAAAAATCCGTATTTTTCGAAATCTGATACAAATTGGATACAAATCCGTATCTTTGAATATTCGACACAAGTTGGATAAAAATCCGCATATTTGGACATTGTATACAAGTTGAATAAAAACCCGTATTTTCGGAAATCCCATAAAAGTTCGATATAAATACTTATTTTTCAGACATCTTTATGGAACAACGTTGTTGTAGGCTCCAGAGGGAGATCTGTGATCAACTTCAAATAAGATAGATGGTCTACGTAAGATCGGCCATATGCATTGTTTTCCCTGAAGACTAAGTTGGAATGCTTCGTTTGTTTACTGCAAAGCATAACTCAGTACTGTTGTTTTAAAATTTCTACACTAAAGTTTCTACACTACTGTTGTTTTAAAATGCTGTTAAAGCAAAGGGATGATTTAAAGTAACAATGTGTATTTTTAAAATCCGTTACAAGTATACACAACACGCTGTCCATATTGGGACCTAGAAACAAATCGATATTCGATATGCTTAATTTTATATATTCTGTCGTCAGTCGCCATCTTAACTTTAAACTGTAAGATCGTCGTAACAATTGTATATTGTAAACCAAATATTACAATA
Organism: Autochton potrillo potrillo; assembly: GCA_018250395.1. NCBI lineage: Eukaryota > Metazoa > Arthropoda > Insecta > Lepidoptera > Hesperiidae > Autochton > Autochton potrillo. The sequence continues at coordinate 1,694 of DWNO01000045.1, forward strand.
TAGACATCTATACTTAATTGCCTTTTATTTCATCTAATACGTGACCAAAAAGGCAAATTGGTGACCCCGACGTGATCTGGTCAATTCAGCATAAAGTTATAAGAATATTACAAAATGACCAGTGAAAATAGAACACCGTCAGCCAGCACAACATCCGAGTTAGCTACAGTCACAGTATCATCAAGAATACCGGAATTTTTCGTGTGACTAAGCTCGTTTATCGTTTGTGCAATGTGAAGTCATATTAACACCCCAAAAACTAAGCGACGAAGCGAAGTTCAACAAAGTTGTCACGAAGCTGGGAAAAGATGTAATTCAACAAGTTAGCGACATACTACTTGAAATCAAGATTACTGGCAGTGTACGAAGAATCTGAAAATCGTCGACTCCAAAAACTTTTGAGCGCAATCGACCATAAACTATCGCAACTTTTGAGACGCATGCGAGATTTGGCCAGGGGAAAGAATCCTAACGAGACGCTGAGTATCATGTGGCAAGGTCATTTGCCAGCCGCAGTACGCTCAGTTCTTGTAGTCACTGACGTAAAGGATTTAGAAAATTTAGCTACTATTGCAGACAAAATTATGGAGAATACAAGGCCTATTCAAGTAGCGGAGATAAGTAGCAAACCGTCGACGTCAGCTGATAACATTTCCGTGTTGTAAGCACAAGTGGCTCAGTTGTCTTTACAAGTGATTGAATTGCAGAAAATTCAGAGATTTCAACACCAAAAACGAAATTATAATATATACAATCGCTATCGATCAAAATCGCGTGGCTGTAATATGATACGACGTAAGTCTTGGAGCGCCGGCGATCATTGTTATTATCATGCGCGATTTTGCTATAGAGCTAACAAATGGACAGAGCCGCGCGCGTGGAATAAACAAAATACTCAAAACCAGAAAACTAAATAAGGTGCAGTTAGCGGCGGATGTCTGCACCCTTTCACTATCCCACCGCCTGTGCGTGACTGACTTAAACAGTGGTCTACGTTTTTTGGTGGACACGGGAGCCAACGTTTGTTTTGCCAGCCGTAAAAAAGCTTTATAGAAATAGTGAAAGTAAAAGCTATAAACTATATAGTAGTGAAATACGCACATACGGAACTAAACGCTTAGAGTTAAATTTAAAATTAAGACGACTGGCCGATGTAAAATAGCCGATCATTGGTGCCGATTTTTTAAATCATCATAAGCTCTTAGTCGATGTGAACGGTCGAAGACTTATCGATTCTATTACGAGTCTGAATGTTATTGGGTCTATGGTAATGTGCAGTCAAGACACTATCAAAACAATACAGAGCACTAACCCGTACTATGATTTACTGTCAATCTATTTGGATGTAACTAAACCTTTGTGCTACAAAGATATCCCCAAACACAATATTATGCACCACATCGAGACCCGCTCGACCCCTCCCTGCAGAAAAGTACGTGAAAGTAAAGAAAGAGTTTGAGTACATGCAACAAATAGGTATATGTCGACCTTCGAAAAGTTGTTGGGCCAGTCCACTTCACGTTGTTGCTAAAAAGAACGGTGAAATACGACCCTGCGGCAATTATAGCAGTCTTAATGCCATCACCAAGCCAGATAGGTACCCAATTCCTCGTATCCACGACTTTAACCTACTGGCCTACTGGCCTACCTACTGGCTGGAATGACGATATTTTCTCGAATAGATTTCCATCGTGCATACCATTTTATTCCGACGGCGCGCAACGACATTGAAAAAACTACCATAATAACTCCCTTTGGTCTGTTCGAGATTCCCGAGAATGACCTTCGGTTTAAGGAACGCTGCCCAGACTTTTCAGCGCTTCATGAACCACGTCGTCTTTGATGGTCTGGATTTTATATTTAATTTCGTCGATGATAGCATTATTTTTTCGAACTCTGAATCGGAACATCGAACGCACTTGGAAACCGTGTTCAAACGCCTTAATCAATACGGATTAACAATCAAATTAAATAAGTGCTTGTGGAAGTGATTTTGGAAAGTCGGAAATAGATTTTTGGGGATACCACGTCTCTAAAGATGGAATACGACCTTTGAGTGATAGGGTGAAGGTTATTACAGACTATCCGAAGCCAGAAACGGTATCACAATTGCGCCGCTTTATGGGAATGATTAACTTTTACACAAGTCATTTACCTAATGCCGCTACATACCATGCAATTTTGAATGCATATTTACACAATACAAAACGCAACGATAAAACCCCAATTACATGGAGCAAAGAGGCCGAAGAGACATTTGAATTGTGTAAATTTAATTTAAAGGAGGCGGTTTTACTGTCACATCCTGTTTCCGGTGCACCTTTAGCTATAATGACTGACGAATCCAACACGTGCGCTGTTGCTGTCCTTCAACAAAAAATTGGACAAAAATGGAAACCGCTATCCTTCTTTTCCTGCAAATTTAGCAAAGCCCAGAAACGTTACAGTGCCTACGACCGGAGCTACTATCTATATACATAGCTATAAAACATTTTGGGTATGTAATTGAAGATCAACAAGTGACCGTGTTTACTGATCACAAACCGAGTGGTTTGTGTGTACGCCTTACACAAAAAAGCTACGAGTGGCAGCAATACACCTACACGTCTACGACACCTGGATTTCATAAGTTAGTTTTGTAAATTAATTGAATACATTCAAGGTTCACAAAATATCGTGGCGGATACCTTATCTAGAATAGAACAGATAGACATGCCTTCGCCAATCGATTACACAGAAATATCTAAGGCTCAACAAAACGTCGAAGAATTAAAACACTTGTTGAAATAAAAAAAAAATTATGGCTATCGTATATCTTAATTTCAACGAACCAATATATTGTGAAATATCGAAAGATTGCGCACGTCTCTACCTACCGCATGACTATCGTGTTACAGCCTTTAATGCAATACATGGCATTAGTCACAGTGGTACACGTGCTACTAGAAAAATGCTAACAAATAGATATTTTTGGAAGTCAATGAACTCAGACATCAATGAGTGGACTAGAGCCTGCATTCATTGCCAAAAATCAAAATTCAGCGTCATACAATATCACCACTTGGCTCATTTCCATCTACTAACCGTTTTAAAACAATTTCAAATGATCAATTAAAACCTGCATTTCTGATACACAATGACTCAGTAATACAAGACGCCCCGCCAAATAAGTCAAAGGAATTCACAGCAAACCCTGAGGTGCATAGAGATAGCATAGATGGGAGCGGTAACAATAACGACCAGATCCGAACCCAACACGGGCGCCTCATTAAACCTACAGTACGATTTGTACCTGCGTAATTAAAATTTTTATAATCATTCATTCTTCAATACGACAGCATCTAATTCAATACGATTTCGTGTAACATCAAGATGAGAAAGACACAAAGCAAAGAAGAAGTCATCAGTGTGCTAAGTGTAGTGAAGTGCAACTTAACATAGGTATATTGTTTTAATTTAAGAATATACCTATTTACATTTTTAATAGTTGTAGTTACTCGATATTTCCATTATAACATAAACTTGTTAGAGTAGTAACGTTTACGTTGTATATTATACACTTTTATTATTTTATTATATTTGAGTTATACGACATTATATTTTTTGTTAATGCGATATACAATTAAATTAACATATTATTTTTCTAGATTTTTTGTTTTATATTGTAATAAGTAATTCAATTTTGTATTACATTTTGTTAACGTTTATTTTTATCATAATTTATAATAACATCTTATATTTTTTAAAGGAAGGGAAGTGTTGTGCCTACCTATTATTGTATTATATCTTTTAATCTCTAATGTAAACAAATCGATATTCGATATGCTTAATTTTATATATTCTGTCGCCAGTCGCCATCCTAACTTTAAACTGTAAGATCGTCGCAATAATTGTATATTGTAAACCAAATATTACAATATAGACATATATACCTAATTACTTTTTATTTCATCCGATACGTGACCAAAAAGGCAAATAGTAAAAAATATTTCGTTCGCACTAACTTTAAAAAAAAAATTAGGGACTTTCAAAAATTTAACTCAAAAAGTTAAAATTGAACTTGAATAATTGTACTTTAAAACCAAAACAATTCAAGTCGATTGTAGTGGTAGAAGTTGCTACAAGTAAAATTATTGCTACTACAAAAACAGGGTTTCTAAAAGCCACTACAAACGAAATAGAACTAAAACACACAAAACTATCACTACTACAAACGAAATAGAGTTGCGACAATCAAAATTATCGCTACTACAAACAAAACAGGGCTACTACAAACGGAATAATCGCTACTACAAAATAAATTGAGTTACTACAATCAAAATTATCGCCACTACAAGCAAACAGGCTTACTACAAACGGAATTATCGCCACTACAAACACAACAGGGTTACTACAAACGAAATTTTCGCCACCACAGTCGAAATAGAGTTAATACAATATAAATTATCGCTACTGCAAACAAAACAGGGTTACTACAAACGGAATTATCGTCAGTACAAACGAAATAAAGTTATAACAATCAAAATTATCGCAACTACAAACGAAATAGAGTTACTACGATCAAAATTATCGCCACTACAAACAAAACAGGGTTACTACAAGCAGAATTATCGCCACTACAAACGCAATAAAGTTACTACAATCGAAATTATCGCTATTATGAACAAAACAGGGTTACTACAAATAGAATTATCGCCACTACAAACGAAACAGAGTTACTACAATAAAAATTATCGCCACTGCAAACAAAACAGGGTTACTACAAACGGAATTATCGCTACTACAAACAAAACGTAGTTACTACTTTGGCCGCCGGGCTAGGTGATCATGCCCGGGGAGCGGCCGTACTCCGACTGTCTCAGTTCGGAACTTGTATATATGTAAGATGTTGAGAAAGCTTCGATAGCGTGTTTCAGAAATGTTAGCACCTTGTTGGTAGTTGTCATATTGTTGCGGGTAGTCGGCACACTACAATCGAAATTATCGCCATTTCAAACAAAATAGAGTTACTACAATCAAGCTTATCGCTATTACAAATAAAACAGAGTTACTACAATCAAAAATTATCGCCACTACAAACAAAACAGGATCACTACAAACGGAATTATCGCCATTACAAACAAAATGGAGGTTTAAGAATCGAAACTATCGCCACTACAAACAAAACAGGGTTACTATAAACGTAATTATCGCCACTACAAACGAAGTAAAGTTACTACACTCGAAATTGTCGCAACTTCAAACAAAATAGAGTTACTACAATCAATACTATCGCCACTACAAACGAAATAGAGTTTCTACAATCAAAATTATCGCCACTTCAAACAAAACAGGGTTATTACAAATGTAATTATCGCCACTACAAACAAAACAGGGTTACTACAAACGGAATTATAGCCACTACAAACTAAATGGAGTTACAAGAATTCTTTAGTGTTAACTATGCTCGGTATGGTTTCATTACCGAGTTTATAATTAAATTCGATTGGGTATCGCATTCGTCCAAATGTCATTATGGAACATTTCAGCGGATTAAATTCCATTCTATTCACTTTGCTCCATTGGACCACCGCATCAATATGACGCTTAGTAGGGTGCAGTCTTTAGCTGTTTTGATCTCCAAAAATAGCTTCAAATCGTCAGCGTATAGGAGACACTTCGAATGTTTAATGGCCATAGGAAGGTCGTTGATCATCAAAAGAAATAGGAAAGGACCTAGTATTGATCCTTGACTGACTCCAGAACGCGTATAATAGGGTTGTGATTCATAAAGGCCGAGCCGAACATACTGCTGGCGATCACGCAGATAGTTTGCAATGAACTTAAGCAGGCCTGGAGTTAATCCCAAGGCACCAAGTTTACTTAGCAGTATGTGATTGTGGACCCTATCAAAAGCCTTCCGGAAGTCAAAATATAAAACGTCTACCTGCCCCCCATGGTCAAGGCTCCTAGAGTAATTGCTAACAGGTTGGTATTGACTGACTGTTTTCTTCTAAAACCATGTTGTTCATTGCATAGGTATGGTTCCACCTGCTTCTAAATCTTAGTGTGAAGAATATTTTCGAAGATTTTTGCTAGATTGAAGAGTATAGTAGCTATTGAGCGATATTCCTCGACACTAGATTTATTTGAGCTTTTAGGAATGGGAGTGACTCTTGAGAGCTTCCATTCCGATGGGTAATGTCCAGTTCTAAGAGCGACAGTGAATAGATAGGAAAGTGGATGAATAAGAAAATCCATGCCATCCATCTTTAAAAAGCCAGGATGGAATGCTATCAAGCCAGATCGAAGCACCTGCTTTTAAGTTCCGGATTCCTGATGCAACGTCCCTAGTTGAAATCTCAGTGATTTCAATATACCTGCCTGTGTATAACGAAATATTATTCGTTATTCTTTTTCGAGGGTAGGTGTATAACTTTAAACAACAGATTTTTATTCTCCTTAATTAAAGTCAAATTAATGTTATTCAATTGAATTTTTAAATCATTCAAAGTAATTTTTTTGGGTAATATTACCAGCAAGGACATTTTGGCATAATAAATGGCTAACTTTATTAAGTGCTAAAATATTTTACCTGCACCATTCCTCAGCATAACTAGTACAAAATTGTGTATTGTCAGAGTTCTTCACTAGATCCAATTTTATATTATATTTATATACACAAATACAATGGCCAATGTCACAGAATTAGATAGTTAATAGTATCAGGCGTTACTTTGCGGAAATCCATGCTATAAGGTTAGGACAAAACTATTTCGCCACAATCCGCTAAACAACATGTATGGTGGTATATATTTTTACACGATGCAGTAAGCACCATCCTTCCTCCCACGTAGGATACGTGCACATGCAAAATAAAATATGTACCACCATACATACCAACACCAACACGTGTTTCGCTTCAAAACAGAGCATCCTTAGTTTAGTAAGTTGACTCTACGATGGTCAATCGTTGAGTGACGCTCTCTCCGAGGTCGTCTCTCACGCACTGGTGCGTGGAGGAGCCGTGTTTTGGCGTAGCCTCTTTCACGGGGTCTTCTACCGCAGTCGGCAGCCGCCGACTGGTCCTTGGGTATGTAACTGGTTACGTGAGGTCGATCCGTTGGGTGTTTTAACAGCCAGGGGGTGCTGCCACGCAGCTGGTCTTGAACTGAGGGATTCGGAAGAGGATGGCCTTGTGGCCGGGAACCTTCATATGTATTATCCGCGTGGCTTAGTCCTGGTAGGCAGCCAAGTCTGCCAAGCCACCGCGGATAACCGGCTCGGTGTCTCGCCCCTCACCCAGGGCTCCGAGCACCTGCTGCACCATGGTGGTGAGGGTTTTCAAAAGCGCCAGTCTCTTGGCATCTTCATTGTCCCCCTTAGGAGCGGGGGTGGTGATGGGTGTTCTCGCTCGGTCTGGGCTGCTTGCTCTCGACTAAGGGGGCTGCTTCTTAGCAGCAGGTGCAGGTGGGGCGGTGGAAGGGGTGGATTTTTCCTTCTTCCCCTTCCTCCTCTTCCGTTTCCTTGTAGGGGCCCCGCGACTCGTTGGTTCGTTTGCCGCGGCCATGAGGGAGCTGCCCTGTTGCTCCTCCACTTACTGCGGCTGAACAGAACCAGCCAGTGGCGCTCTGATGTGAACTACCGGTTTGGCAGTGAGCGCGACCGTGCCAGCACGCTTGTTGCGTGCCTCCCGCCGGAAAATAGGGCACGAAGTGTGATTAGCGGGATGAGGTCCGCCACAGTTCGCACAAGTGGCAGGCTCGTCCCGCGGACGCGGACATTGGTGTTCTGCGTGCGGTTCCCCGCAGCAGACACAGGCGATCGTGCGATGGCAGTTGTGCGAACTGTGTCGAAACTGCTGGCATCGGTGGCACTGGGCTGGTCCCTTCTTCCCGCGCCAACCCTCTATTCTTATGCCCGGCATACACATCAGCTCAGTGAGTTCGTATATGCCGGGCAAGAGGTTGTCTGTTCTTTTTAGTATCACTAAAAAGATACAGCCGGGCCGACCCCTGCGGGCCCGGATGGCGCGGGCGAACTCTGGTTGGTAACCGAGATCGCGGAGCTCCTCTATGATTTCCTGCGGGGCGGTGTCGGCTGGCAGCCCCCTGACTGCCACCCTCACACTCTGCTCCGTGGGCAGGGAGTAAGAAAACCAGGAAATATTCTCCCTGGTTTCGAGGTCGGTGAGATACGCCTGTATGAGGCGGTACTCATCGGCCTCCTTCGGTGAGAATCTCACTCCCTGCCCGAAGGGGCGTGCGTTTGGGGCCCGCCCGAGTCGCTCCTTCAGCACCTTGAAGTGAAGGTGCCACTCGGGGAGCCTTTCCACGATAAATGGAAGGTCGCTACCTTCCTCTTCCTCGATCTTCCTCGACGACGACGACGACGTTTGACTGGCGGCGGCGGGGACTGCGGTAGGTGCTGCTGATATTGTTGCAGTAGAGGCTACGACGGCTCTGGTGCTCGTCCGTGAGGCGGCGGCTTTCGGTTGCGGCGGCGCGGTGGGTGGCGCGCTTGGGGTCGCAGCCGTAGACGCGGCAGGCAGGGCGGCGGCTTGCGCGGCGTGAATCACGCTCGTTGGGAGCAGTGATGGCGGTGGATCCGTAACTTTGGTGCGCGGGGGCCCCGTCATCGCTGCTACGAAGGAGTAGGGCAGCGGTGGTGGTGCCCGGGGGGCACGCGGTGTGGCGGTCGGGTTGGTGTCTTCAGAAGTGCCAGGGTCCGAGTAGGCACGTTGGATCCTCGGGCCCTGGCTGAGGCTGCGAAGTCTGGGGTCCCGTGGGGCTGGTTTTTTCCTTTCCCTCGTATCCTCTTCTGGGGAGCGGAGCCTCTTCTGCGTGCGATCGTTACGCACGCTGTCCCAGAAGAGGACGATGGCGGCTTCGTCGGGCGTCGGTGGGCGGCGCTTGCGAGCAACATCAACCATGAATTGGTTGATGCTCTCCAGGATCTCCTCCGGCGTGGTGTCGTTGTCAAGGAGCTGCCTCTCCAACAGCTGGTCATACTGCCGTCTGGTATCCGGTGAGAGCTCGGATAACCATCCGGCAGTACGCCTGGGTTGCTGCGGGGTCGACAGTCCCCGTTGGTGTTCCTTTGGGGCCTCCTCTATGCGGGACGGCGGGAATGCTGGGCGCGAGGGGCGCGTGCCGGCCGATGGTATCGGCACTGGCAGCGCTGATCGCGGCAGCTCGGGGCCACGCAGTCCGGATGGACGCAGTGGCTCAGGGCCACGCGACCCGGACGGGCGCGGCTGGGGTTCCAACGGCCGCGGCATTGGTCGAGGAGCACGCTGCAGATCAGTGAGCGACTCCGTCGATCCGCCAGCGGCCGGTGTGAAGGTGGTAGTTCCCGGTGGTGTATGGTCCTCTTCGGGCTCGTCGTCGATCACGCGCACGACGCGGGCTCTGCGGGCGCCTCGGCGCTCCCCGGCTCGCGGAGTGCTGCGTTGCGGCTGGGGTTGCGCGGGATGGTCGCGGGAGTCGTGATGGGACATCTCGCCGTCGCTGTGGTTCGGCGCCGCGACCCCGGAGGTTTGCGGAAAATTCCAAAGACATGTTTATTATTTATTCTAGAAATAGTAAGATCTAAAAAGTTTAAAGAATAATT
>DWNO01000046.1:0-11278 GCA_018250395.1 Autochton potrillo potrillo
GTTTAATGAGATATATTATTGCATATTTCTAGATTAGCCATAAATCGATAGTACATAATTTCATCAATATCAAAGATCCCTATTATTTTAACAAGCTCCCGAACTGTAATGACGTTTCATATGTTAATCAATTTTAATTTTATCGAAGTTTGCTCGTTCGAATATAGAATTATATTTAAAAGTTTAATATACATTTAAATAAATGTATACAATAAAGTATTTGAAAAGTAATTAAGGCGAGCTGTTGTTGGTATATTTAGGAAAATATTAAAAAAAAATTTAACCAGATCATCTGATGGTGACCATGTACAAATGATAAGTGAAATGTCATTACAGTTCGTGTATTTAGGAAAGAAACAAAAAATATAGAGTCATATTGTTTAATAGTCAATACAGAGCCATCTAACGTAGATGTATTATAGGCACGGTTGTAACGACCCTAGGTATCGGGTCGTTGACCCCCTTTCCGGTACAAATTCGAATAATATAACGCTATATTAAAAATCTAATATCCTCTAGACGAATATATCAAAGTCCTCTGACTCACAAAGGATTTTATTTAATATTTTAAAAACGTTTTACTATTACAAATCTTTCCATTACCTCTATATTCTACAAATAGTAAATTATAGTGACGCGTGACGGCTCCTAAATTAAAAATTCCTTTATATTAATGTAACGTAAAATTGTAACATAATTATCGTGAATAATTGATAAGTTACATGTACTTTGTTTCTCATAGTACAACTATCTTTTATCGTAATCTTATAGTAGGGCGCTGATTGCTTGACAAACCGTCGAGTGACTTTTTACTGAAGAGTTTAATAAATTATTATGTTAGTTGAGTTTTGTAGTATGCTATTAATTTTATATAATGGACGGTTTGTCAAGAAACAGTTCTTCCATTATTTTAGCTCTAAGTTCTCCAGATACCAGGCTCCGAGAAGCATTTGGGACGTAGATACGAGTAACGGAACACTTGAAACGGTTGTATAAAATGTTATCAGGAGGCATATTATCAATAGTTTTCCCTATACTCCTCCGCAGTTCTTATATTATCCTAGTATGTGTTTGATTATTCATATTTTAATCACTTAGTTATCTGTTCAGTTTATATAAATGTAATTACACGAACGTTGCAAACTTCTTAGTTTATTTGCACATATTTGTTAAATTTTGTAATTAATAACAATTTATTTAGACACCGACATTCAAATTTCTTCATGTTGAATTTAATGTGGTGTAATTTAGTGAATTGCTTAAAAGTACAAAGAAACAATTTGTTACTTTTGCAAATTTTATAAGATAAATCAAATACATATAAAAGTGACAGTGATTTAGATAAACTTTACGAAATAGTTGCTGTAATCCTAATATAACGCGCAATTGTTTCTCCTAACAGAAGTAACTAACCGTTATATTTATTTTAAATAAATTTTGTTTTCGTTGGTAAATTTAGGAGCGAAAAATTGTTACTTATATGAAAGCTATATCTTCTATCTCTATTAGGTTTTTGTATTTATTTGAATTCGTATTTTTAAATGCGATTAGAATAGTACATAGTAGTTGCACTCGGTAGGTCTTCGATATCGACATAATAATCGCTAAACTATAGGTCTTGTGTCTTGCTTTTCGATATGGTTTTATCGAACCTTATTTCCATGGTAGGTCTCATTTAGATTTAGGTACTTTCTTTAATATTAACTGGCGTGAATGGGAAGAATGATTGAGGTCACATGTAACCTTAAGTTAGTCATTATCATGTTTCTTTCTTATTGCCATTATCTAGTACCCTCGCGCTTGACGTGCGAGTTTTGTTATAATCGTGTGCATTCTGGTCATAAGGGTCATGTAGACGTGACTCGTGTAGATTTGTCGAATTGACATTAAATTTTTCATTCGTTTTTCTGATCGAAACTACTAAGCATTGTCTGTGCTCGCCAACTTGCATTTATTAAGAGACAACAATATCGTTTGATTTAAATCGCTTTGCAACTTAATCAGATGAATTGCTAACGAATTCATTGTTTTAGAACTCCACTTATAGATTTCCTATTGAACTTACATTATTCTTCCGCGTGGAAATATATATTTCAGATACAATTTACAATTTTATAAAACGGAAACTAACGTATTGCGACGAATTCAGAACGGTATGTCTTAATTATCGTACATTCAAAAATAATTACGAATATTTAGTAGTTTTTAAAATTCATTCAAGTATGTAACTATTTTACCATCCAACAATGATATAGGTACAGATTAACACTGATGTAACAAGTTATGATATCAAGAACCAGCAATACACGGCAATATTTGGAACAGGACTTCAGAAGTTGATTTGTTAGCAATAAACCAAAAATAATTATCAATTAAGGGTTATACATTTTATTAAAACAGCCTAGAGAAAACGATTTTGTATTAATATTCATAAAAAAAAACAATAGTAGCCGTGATAAATTCAGAATTCATTGCGTCCTTTTTGTAGATTTTGTACTTTTATACTTTTCTAAAAACCTTTTTTAAAACTGACTGGGATAATTGACTGCTAATCAACTCTACCGTTAACTAGTGTTATGTGTATTCTCTAGGCTGTTTTTCGTTGGGTGTTAAGCCTACAAAGATATTTATATGTCTAGAATCCAGGGTGCGGTTCAACGTATTTCAAAAATTACATTTTTTAATTGACTTACACATGTCAAATGCGCGTCACTGTCTTGTATAACTCGTTTTAATAAAGATGTCTACCAAAATGACGACATTTCTATTACCCTCGCTCGTCCCTTATAACTTGTGAGTGAAAAACATACAAAATCTGTCCATTGAGTTACAATGTACATTGAATCATTAATGTAAACTCAACTTAAGTTTAACCATTGTATTAAATTATAATTATATGGCCACCGATAGGGATACTGACCAAATTGTCTTTTTGTTTTTCGTTTTCCCCACCCTTAATGTGAATCTACATATTAATATCTTTGGTCCCAATTTCATACCCATTGATTCATACAGACTGCCTTAGGTTATTGTCAATGTGACATTCAGTCTCCGAATGATACCCGGCGTCCTCAGGTGAAGCTCAAAATTTCTCTAACGCATTGGCTGATTCTAGTATACGGCTGTTATTGGTTAGTGAAAGATGCAAATCAAAATGTGTTAATTATATTTTGATACTCGATGTTTTCTACACTAATGTAGTATGTATTGACCTTTTGTATTAACTTTTGTAGGTAGGGATTAACGTTCCGTCGCATTTGTTAGTGTGGACATATTTTTGAATCCTTAGATATAACCTCGAACTAAAGGTATATGATTGGTTTTAGATTTTGCTTCTGTTTTAGAAGAGCTATCGAACTCATTGTAAATCCTTTGATACTACAATACATATAAATCCTTGAGTGTACTCACTCAGTGTTTGATCTCACACAATGGGGCGTATCTATTGATTTAAATCTATGGTATAAGTAATAACATTGACTAGATCTCGGTACCGTTGTCATTATTTATATGCAACTTTAACTGTTATTTTACTCCGCAATATTTAACTAACAAATGCCATGAGAATGTAGGAAGTGATAATTCAATCGTTAGCCACGGAACTGTTACTTGATAGCTGATCGGTTTGTATGGAATACGAAAGAAAACCTTTAGGGCGTTCGTACACTGCGATATTTTTCAGCGGTATTTTTCAACTGTATTGTCATTATTCTAACTAGTATTAAGGACAGGGATTGCATTCCTGATCGCTTTCAGTTGCGTTACGCTTTAAAAATCGTCGTGTACATACGCCCTAAGCGCGAGCACGTTACAATTTATCTTGTCAAGAACAATATACGGTGATAATCTACGAATTGGTTAATGATAATAAATAAGTTATTGCGAGGCAATTAGGCTAACGTTCTGTACGTAATGCGCGGGGTGCATCAGGGTATGAGTGTCATAATTCGAAATAACTAAAACTTTTGTACTTTCGTATCGATAACGAATATTTAGCGATAACGTTTTCTATTATATGTAATTCGTAAATTAAACATCAAGTAATGTACGTTTTTTATTGGAATCGTAGATGTAGTATTTTTATAAGACGAGTCATGAACTCTACGTGTATCACAGCGATAATAGGTATTGTGTAAGACCGCTCGTTCGTATTTTGAGGGAAATTTTCACCAATCGAAAACAAGCCTATTTAGGACTTGAGTAGATTTGTGTTAGGTTTTCGTCTTGAACTTAACGTACCGAGCTTAAGGTCACTTTTACATATTTAGGATTAGTGTTTTTCCTATCGTACATGCGATTTGGTCAGATGCTTCGAAACTATTGTTTTACAATTGGCATTTCTTGCAAGGCCAAGTATTAAAGTAATCTCCATTATTTCAAAGCTTTAGGTACAATGTCTTGGTTTGAACATGGAACGATTATGATACGATATTATTAAAACCTAAATTTAGTCGAACTCTGTGGATTGCACACAAGGATCTACGGTTAAAATCTAAAGGCATTTTTTCAAGTAAAGCCTTTTCCATATTGTCATTACCAGATTTAAGCGAATCTATAAAAGCACCGCGTGGGTCGATTACCAAGCAGAATAATGGAGGTTGCTTCTTACAGCATATATTCGATGCATTAATTTTATAAGCATCTTATAGAATAATTTCTCATTATAAGTGATGTATGTTTGAATGATTGAGTATATTCCTCGTGTTATCGATTTTTTCCATATTTTCTCGTGTAGGTACCCTAGATCTACGCATTATAATTATTGTGTGTGGTCGTATCTAAGTGTTTAATACATGATCTCTTCTTGTTTACTTACAATTTTTCTGGAATATGGCTCGGTGAATGTAAGGATAAGATGCGATGGTAGGAAGCTCAGAAAAAACGCCAATTGATTAATTTAAGGTAAGGTTAAGCGCTTGGAATATTGATAAGGGTCGTTTAAATTTAAAAAATAACTTATACCATTGAAAATTGATATTATTTTATAAAAACTTTAATACGTCTCAACGTATATTTTTGTATTTTCGCAGCGGATGCGTAAGGAATTGGCACAAAGGAAGTTAGATGAGTAAGAATATTACTGGTTATTATGTATTAAGAGTGAAGTTCCATTCGTAACGATTAAAATATTTGGAAAGCATTTATAACGATAGTAAGCGTTGTATTGTCTATTTTGTAATGTTGGTAAAGCATGACTAGTGTGTAAGGTTGTTTCAGAAAATTGTAATAAACTAAGAAGTAAAAAACATGTTATATTTTATACGAATTCTGATATTGCGCTGTCGCCTGAACGGCGGGGCCTGTGTTACTTTACGAATCTAGTGAGTAAGTTACTCTTTAAAAGAGTTTTCGCAGGTAGTAGGTTTAGTAGGCTTAGTGTTTTTTATACCGGCTTGATGTTGTGACATTTATTATTAATGTAATATCAGTGAATCGCAAATCTACCTACCGAACATGCGGCCGTCGATCAATAGCAGAATGTATTGTGTAGTGGGTACGAACGCGGGGAACATTTTGTTGTTTTTCTTTACGGCGAAGGGCGCGCAGCATTCCTGCGATTGTGATCCTTACCAAAGTGTCGCTGTTCGCAATCATATCATTTTAATACGACGCTAGATACGTTTTTGGTACAAAATTTAGGGAAGTTTTATTCTATTCGATTTATTGTTAGATAATTCCGTCGGTCAGTTTTGTAGTGGACAGTGTGCTAATAAACATCGGATGACACGAAGCCGGGTCTAGTCGATTGCGTCGGTTTACGAATAACGTTCGTCACTAATTTAAAGATGTCAAAGTTCAAATTGCTCCATTACAACTCTGGCGATGAACCTGAATTACTTCAGTTATTTAGCAGAATTATATTATGTCTAGTGTTTCCGATTATGTTACGTTTTATATTGCTTATATGATATATTATGGATACAATGTTCATTAAGTATTTTATTCATTTGATGAGGACCTAGTCGATTCTCTATAATATCACATCTCCCAAAGTACAAATTCCTTGTTGTTTAGTCCAATTTTGTTTGACTGTTACTGACTGGAAATTATTTTAAAGAATGTTCGCGTGGTCTGGCGAGCCGTGTGTCGCGTCGCGCAGGCCGGCGTCCGCCGCCACTAGGGTTGTCAATTACAAATATACGAAGTATAGTTTCATGGATATTTCTATAAATATATATCGTACTACATTAATATATTTTATGGTTATGACAGTGGACTGGACTAAAACTAGACTAATTGCTGTTTTTATAAACCAAAATTTAATAAAAGCTATATTATTGCGATTAGTAAATAAAAAACTATGTTCTGAAACTTATATTTTTCCGTAGATGCTTCATATTTTTGTACGATTGACAACCCTAGGTGTGACGGACGGAATTCTTGCCTGCGTCAGTACTCGCACCGATACCGCAAAATATTTTATTGGCTTCTACGCACAAAGTGTAGAGTCGGCGCCGGCAAGAACGTTGTAGTTTCGAGTAACGTATAGTTCAAATGAATGCTTAAAATATTTCCATAGATGCATATTATATAGAGTGCCGCCAAGGCGCCTACATTTACTTTATTTTTAGCAGCTTTTAACTTAAGTTTGTTAGTTTAATTTTTTATAATATTTAGTTAATGCACCATTATTAACCCAATACTTAGTTATTTTGAATCTTTCACTATTTTTGCTGTATACCACAGTCACAGTTATTTAATAAGTTTTATTTGAATGGTGTAAACTTCTGCTAAGCAAAAATTGTAATTTTCGTTTAATTACTGTGTCTTTTGTTATACGTAATCGCCTACTACACATTACCTAATTGGAAAGCTAATTTAGCATACATACTTACAATATATTTCAAATGACACTATACCTACGATAAATACAATGAAACCTTTATAAAAATAAAATAAAAATTTGAAAAATAATCGGACTTATATTATTTCAACTCCTCTTGTAATTTCCTTTTAGTTAATTTTGTAGACAATTATATTTAAAACATTTTATACTTACTGATTAAATATACAAAATATTACCTACTCATGTGGTAGAGATGTGGCGACTACCCGCAATTATGTGGCAACTACCCACAAGTTTTTAACATTTCTGAAACACGCTATCGAAGTTTTCTCAACACCTTGAATGTATACAAGTTCCGAACTAAGACTAGGAGCACGACCACTCCTTGGGCGTGATCACCTAGCCCGGCGAGAGATCTCCCTTTGCCAAAGAGGTATCGAGGTAACATTACGCAGGTGTTGGAGTACAGAGGTACCAAAGTCTCTGCCACTTAACACCAGTGTTTAACGGCGCTGTTCTGTGGTATAAAGGATGTGTTACAACTTAGTCCTCAGGGTTAGCAACACACCTATGACTGACTTTATATAGGACTCCTGAGGTCAATTACAGATGTCCATGAGCGGTAGAGTTCACCTAACTTCAGACAGACTGCATACTTGTTTTCTTCTGTATTTGCAGTATAGAGTTTCGTTTTAATTCTTAAGCCCTTTATGACAGTCTCCTACGTAAAATCACATTTCTTTAAAATGTCAATTTAGAGATATTCGATTTCTTAAAGGATTTACTGAAACATCGAAGCGGCGCTTCTGGTCTAGTAACGTTGGTGGTTTTGGCTTTACCTGCGATAAGGCGTTAAGACAAGAAACTATAGACTTATAACGAATCTACATACACGTAGGGCTGTAGTTCTCATGTTCCACTTGTGATTAGTAGCAGATTATTATTACTTATTTATAATATAATTAGGTAGCAAAGGAGCATACAGTCCACGTGATGGTTAATATTCACTGCCGCCCATGGATATCTGTAAGTAAATTGTAAGTAGTCAGAACAAGTGTTTTACCTGAAATCCCAGATGCGTTGCTACTCTCAACGACTAAAATGGTTCCTTATATAAAGTGTACCAGCAATTACACCCTTCCAGTAAAACGCAAGAACTGCTTCAAGCTATAAATAGGAATTACCACATAACAGAATTGTTACATATGTAGGTACTCGAAGAATAGATTCATTTGTTAAAACAAAAATTCAATCGTTACGGCTAATTTTAACATAATTATATATATTTTATAGGTTTATGCAATGATATCTAGTTGCTATGAATCACTCGATACCCTGAATATGAATTTAGCCATGACAGGAAATCTTTTCATCGGTATGCCAGATGCGATCAATTCACACGTAGTCTAGTGAAATCTTCGGTTACTAACTAGTAGATAATGCGAGATGTAAGGCATTATTATTGCTAAAAAAATAATTTAATTTTTTATAACATAATATAGTAGGATTCCTAATTGGTTTTGTGATAATATTTCAAACCGCAATTTGGACGAGAGCTACATACTTATGTAAGGTATTCCAACTTAGTCCTTACGATCAGTAATTCGTTCTTATCGACTTAAAGTAGAATTCATATCTTACTAAAAGTCTGTTACAAATGTCCATGGGCCATAGTCACCACGTAATGTGATTGGAGATTGCTACGTCTATTAGCTATGTAAAAAAATCTATAATCAATACGTCGTCACCCCATTATTGGCCCTCAGCTGGACATAGGTCTTAGTGTGAGTTCTTCACGCCATAGCCCTCCACTGACCAACGACAAAATCGTAGACTTTCCACACCTTTGATTTTTTTTAGATCTTTCAGGCGTGTAGGTTACGATGTTAACCTTTACCTACCTGCCGTGTATGCAAATGTCAATTAATTTCTACTCAGATTATCAAAAATCAGAGGCTTTCTTCGTATTCGAATATTGGGCCAAAGATTGAAAATTCGAATTTTAACAACTAGATCCCTGCAAATGTCTGTGTAGCGAGGTAGATAAATTTAGAAGCAAAATATATATTGAGCAATTTAAGCCTCTTAATACCTATTGATACCTGGAGAACAACAAAAACGAAGTTTCAACGAGAATTACACGAAATTAAGCACCTAAGTTGTCTAAATGTTCCTTTGAGCAAAACTCCGTGCATTATCGGAAGCTCTACATCTCCTTAATGCGAGTATTTAGCTACGGCTTACGAGCTGATGGTTAATAAATATCAACCATTCGCTAAAGTAAATAATGGCTGCCGAAAACAGACGGTATCTCACACCCCTATTAAGGATTAACTAAAGTTGCATCTAGACAGAACGGTTGCTGCGCTCAGTCAGGCGGTTTCTTAGTATGTTTTGGTTTTAAATATTTAATGAGTCTAGGTTAAAATATACATATGTGTCGACACTCATGCATCTAGTTCGATGATTTAGTCTAACGATATGTGAATAAGTAATGCACTTGCTATAAAGGGATTTCCGACAGTCAAAAGCTTGAAGCATTGAATGAAATGTTAAGATCTTACAGCTCAAAATGTATCTTAAACCCATGAACTGATTTACACAAAAATCGCTGTGTGGTTGGTGCCTCCTCGGCTAAACTGTACTGGTTTTGTCTTGCAAAAATCTATCACATAAAATTTGTTACCAATTTAAGGAAGGTATTTCGACATAGCATAACGCATAGATTAAACGTCATAAATACTAATATAAACAGTTGTGATTTAAAGATCTAGTTTACACACCTATATATAAAGTAATAAATAATCTACAAGCGTTATATTCATCAGTAACAGTAAGTAAAAGTAAACGCAAACAACAAGCATCAACATGTGTAAGTAGCTTATAACCGCCTTGTTTGTAGAGGCCCTTAAATAGTTTATGCTCCACACCGAATGGGTATTCGAAGACAGTTTGAATTTGCATCTAATCCTGCATTCACTAATTTACAGATAACGATAAACCCAATACCAGATAAAGCTCCGTTCTTGTAATTAACAGCAGCTGCTTAAGTAGGTACAACTAATTGCTGTGACAGTCAAATTGTTAGTACTGACCTCGTTCGAATCCTAGTACTAAACTGATTTAAAAGGAACTGATTTTGAACTAATAACATTTATTTAAAATAGTGAAGGAAAACAAAAATGACAGTTCTCCGTGACATATTAAAGAGTGTATGAATTTTACCAAACTTGCCTTATTTCATCTTCTTGGAATATTTATAGTTACAGATGACTTATTATAACTAATTCAAATTCAAATCTAATTTATTCAAAATAGATTCATTAAGAACTCTTAATAAGGTGAAGGTGAAGGTGAAGGTGAACTGAAAGGTGAAGGTGAAGGCTCTGAAGGTGTATTCGCTATGGAGAAGAAGCAGCGTAAGAAACTCCATACGTGTGCATTAGTTAATTGTTATATCAAAATTAAATGTGTTTAGTTCAAAATAAATTGTACAAAAAACAGATGGCAGTTGATACTGGCCACGTGCACGGAAGCTTATGCTTTAAGAAAAAAAAAGAAAAAACGCGCGCGTAATCCTTCCCGCCTTTTGGTTTTTTTAATACTCTCGGTTTGAAATTGGTGTGGATTCAAGGAATTTCCTGTTGAAATATTATATGACACATTTTTTGTTCAATTTAACGTTCATTGCCCGCGTTATGAAATATAAAACCAAAATGTATTTAGATGAAAAAATTATCTAACCGATCTCAGATTTATCATTTTTATTATGGTGGAAAAACAATTGTTTTTGAATGAATATGAGGTCTAACTTGAATAATTTTTATATTCAACACCTCTAACGGACAGTACGGATAGACAGGGTTCGAGTTTTTGTTGTAATATACGGAATCTTAAAAGTTTTTTTTAATTTAGATTTTAGGTTTTTAGATTTTATATGATTGAAGTAGGAAATAGCCTGTAGTCCGCCTGATTCTAAGTAGTTATTGTCGCCCATAGACATCTATGCCTAACTTCAGACAGAACAGATCTGAATTCAATTACAGATGCGTTGCTACTCCTGTTAACTGAGATAGTCGCCTCGTATAAGTGAGCCGGCAACCACAAAATTCTAACGAAACGCTAGAACTGCTTCACGGTAGAAATAGGTGTTAGTTCGTTCTACAGAGAACATATTAACCAATATAAAACCTATTACAACGGCTTATCTCTTTTATTCTATAAAACTCTTGTCTCCGTTATTAAGAAACGATTAAAAGTTTCTAAAACGCAATTATCTTAATGCCTCCTTCGAACAGGTGTGGACCATCTGCCATTTTTTGCTAAGACCGCACGCCTTACCGCCAAAATGTGACAGCTTGGCGGATGTAACTAATTTCTTCTATTCTGTATTTTAACGAGGTATGTTTTTACCGTGACAAATTCCATGTTTGTTCAAAAAAGACCTACAATTTTTTTATAATATTGAAGTACCAACCCGCCGATCACTAC
>DWNO01000047.1:0-11236 GCA_018250395.1 Autochton potrillo potrillo
ATGGACACACACAAAGACGAATACACAAACACCCAGACCCAGAACAGAAATCTAAATTAATTATTCAGATATCTGTCTGGCCGAGGATCGAACCCGGAATCCATTGCATGTCAGACTGGTATGGTAACCGCTCCGCCACGCGGGCCATCAATTATAATATATATATAATAACTTGTGATCAAAAATACTGTTTACTTTGAATAGTTGAAATAATAAAAACCAAAAAGCTAAAGGTTAAAGTTCAAATAACTTTGAAAAGTAACTAAGAATGACTAAGTAATTATTGATATAGCCAATTCCCTAATAGTGCGTCGTGTGCCCAATACATTAAAATACCTTTTCAGCATTAGTTTCACAAAGGGTAAAATTCAATTCAGAAAGGTTAGAATTGACAGAGCAAATCGACGCAGTGAATTTGTTTATACCATCGACAATGTATAGTACATTTGCCAACATTAGTCACAACTAGGTATGACTAACTACAAACGAATACAGCGTGTACCAAAACATATAGACAATACGCAATTAATAGAATAACAATCATCAAGAAAGTTAATTTACATAGTCAATTATTTTATACAATCAACAAATCATGACGCATTTGTCACAGTTAGTCTAATCTAATCTACACATCTAATTATCTACATGCAAATGCAATGTGTATAAAAAAATGTATATTACGTAAGTAATCGAGTAACAATTGACAAAAGTTAATAGACTTAGTCAATTTATGAATACGACCAACATACATGTATACGACTAACAAAACATCTTATTGCATTTGTCAGCATTAATAAAAAAAAATATTGCATTTGTCAGCATTAGTAAAAAAAAAGTTTTTGAAAATTTTGCAATAGATATTAAAGTTGATCAAACAGCTATATTCACAAATATTGCAAGGTTCCTCTGATCATAACAGGTCAGTGCTGCCCATGGACATGTCTAATCATCTCAATGTAGTTCAGAGGTTCTAGCTGAAGTAGATTATCGCGTCGCTACTCCTGAAGATTAATATCGTCGCTTCGTGTTCAAGTTAGCTAGCAACTACACCCTTCCATAGGAGTTCCATAGGGTTCTACAACCATGAAAGTCAGGTCTAAAAGGGCATAGGAAACAGAATTATTTTACCGTTGGTAACTCCTTAGAATTCATTTATAGGGAGGGTTAAATAGGTATGTTAACTATGTTGTTATAGAAGAGAACTGAAGTCTAAATTTTAAATCCTACACGAGATCGTATTTTATCACTGAGATGTTAACAAGAATTTCTTATTGGTACTTAAGTACATCCACATGATTATGGTGGCAAAACATCATTGAACCAATACGGTTCGTCCGGGAACCACCGTCACACTTATATCGCAGTGTGTGGATGCCAGCTGTATTAAACACGAAACGAACATCTTAGTCACTAGGATTGACAACGTATATGTGTTTGACTTAGGTAGAATCTCTGTTATATGTATGTGGAGTTTGTTACAGATGTCCATGGGCGGCACAAACTACTTACCATCAGGTGCACTGTGAGGCAACTCATATGTGATTGACTTCATGTAGATTATGGTCTATGGACGCCAGTGATCACTTACCATCAGGTGGACTACCTACGGATTTTCTACTGCAATTAAAAATACACTAAAGGCTAAAGTTGCTAAAAAGAATTATATATGAATGTAGGGATGTAAGTGTGTTGTAAATTGATAAAAACACCGTCATAGCAACAAACCCTTGAAAGCCTTCGGGCAAAGTCAAGCAAAGGTTTTAAGGCGATCAAAACATTGTACAAACAGGATTTTAAAGGCTTTCCTGTTTGTATACGGTACCACCCAATATTTATTTTCTGTCTTACGGTATATCTTGTACAGCGTATCTGTCTGGTTATTTAATAATCTATCACATAAAGAACAAAAAAAAGAACCATCCATCAAGCTTTTGTAATTCACTGCCTTCCTAGGCCTTCATAAGCCTGCACTCATAGGCCTTCCATAATAGAGATCACCTATTTCTAGCGTGAAGCAGGTTAAGTGTTTCGTTGGAAGGGTATAATTGCCCACAGACTTAAACACGTCGCGATCATCATAGTCCTCAGAAGTAGCATCGCATCTGTGATTGACTTCAGGTAGGAGGACTGGTCTATATGGAGTTGCTTAGTGATGTCCATTGGCAGCAGTGACCAATTACCATCATCTCATGGTAATCCATCTGGATTACATGCACGTTTATTATTTCAAAAAAAGAAACATAAGGAATTTCGCCAACTGTCACCTCGTCTGGGAAGGTGGGAAAAGTGTTAGTGAAGATGTTATTGCCCTTCTCCTTGATTCAAATCCATGGAAAGAAAAAAGTAGTGCTTCTAGAAGGTGAAGACCAATACCATGAGTCGTGAGTCATGGCCGCATATCAGTCACGTATGCCATGAATGATATAAAAGGAGTTACTAACGTGTGTTTATTATCAAACATCAATGGAGTCGATTTTGTAGTTACCATGGTAGCCTGCGCTTTTGTTACTGACCGTAATAAATAAAAGATTTAAAGTTCAGGGACGGTTTATAATGTTATTGCTATATATTCTATTGCCTATTCCTTGGATCGAGAGCCCTTTACTCGCCTCACACAACATATACGGGAACTGAAGGAATGGTAGCACCATTCTCTCATTCATACTTAGCCAATTCCAAGGTTAGAAAATAAAAACACGCCAACATTTAATATAATATAAATTTGATTTAATTGTAATGATCAACGTTTATTTGACTGTTTTAGATTAGATTTGAGCAATTCTGTTATGTATATTACAATTTCATTTCAGCCGGGTCATCAACGCCACAATATTAATGCGCAATTTACCACTTCCATTAAACTGCGGCTTTAAACAGTTTGCCCGAAGCTTAATGAATGTGGAAACTTGAATCATTAAGCCTCGTCACACTTAATGAAATCCGCTAATGCTCTGTGTCTGGCCCAATGTGGTCAAGAATAGCTGTCAGCAACTATAAATGATAATCCAGTCCATATTTATATGGTTATTTAACGAAGAATTTGTTGGGAATATCTATATATCAAACAGACTCGCGACCGTTACAAACACTTAATCTGTAAAATTTATTACGTACCAAATATTGATATTTCACAATGTCTGCCAACGAACAATTGCCAAATTTCGATCTTTGGTAGGCATAAATTGAGTAGAATGATTTTATTAACAAAGGACGACAATCTTAGTTGACTAAATGCGCAAATTAAAAATTTATAATATTAACGCCAGTTGTTATTGATTAATCTAATAAGTTTTTTCCCTACCAAGGATTGACGCAATTACAATTCTTGCCTCCCAGTAATTGTCAAATTTTGATCTTTGGTAGGCAAACATGTGATAGATTGAACATAAATAGTTCAGTTATTAGAATATTAGGAGTTCAGCTCAACCTATCAAATTTTACCAAAAATCAAAAGTTGATCATTTCGATTAGATTGATAATTAATAACGGGCGTATAAGAAATTAAGAATAGTTTAACACCCACCATTGATAGTCATTCTATCTATCCAAGTTTGGCTACCAAAGATCTAATTTTGACAAGTTCTAATAGTAAAATTGTCAAATGTCAACGGGCGTAAGTACGTATGATAACAAATATGTGCAATAAATCACGCACTATAAAACTACACTGGAAAATCCATTTTATTCAACTACAATGAGATATTTGATTTTATAACGGTGTAGCAGCAAATACGTCAGTCAATGGCACGACAGGACGCTTTAATATTCTGGTAAATATTTTTATAATCTTCGAATTCAACATAGTCAGAACATCCTTTAAAATTCTCGACATGCTCGTTATTTCGGGGACATTTTTCATTTACGAAATATAAAATACATTTTCCCCCTTCGCTCAATAATAGAAAAATATCAGAGCTGCGGGCTCGAAGCACGGTTCAACTCAAACGTCATCAAAAGTGTCAATCACTGAGGTTTGCGAATAGCAAAACCGATTATCGGGCGTATTAAGTCGGTTATTGTTATCGACAGCAGCGCTCCGTCCATCCGACCGTGAAGTAGATTAGGGACATCATATTATGCCATATTTTGGCGTCAGCTGCACGCATCGCATGCACGCCTCTATCGTGCGATTTTTTGTGAAACGCCTTATTAAATTCTACTTTAGAATTCCCTTCGACCCATCGACTGAAATGTCGTTTTATTTAGAATAAAATTAGGTAGAAACAAGCAGTATGTCGCTAATTACAAGGGTTAAGCTTTGAGTGATATGCAGGGTCGGGTAAAAGGGACGAATAAGTTTCGGACTATTCTTCGCTGGAAAGCGAGAGGATGGACAAATAGTGAGGCCAGGCTGTCATTAGCGGGAAATGTTTTGCTAAAGTTGCCCATAGCGAGCGTACATTAGTAGCCAGCTTAATAGCGCTTAATGAAAGGGCTTCGTCTCTAGATGGACATACGCTCCGCTTTATATGTTAAATTGATTTTTTTTAAAAAGTTCTGTAATATTAACATGATGAAAAAAACAGATCTGATTATATATATACTATGTCTGTCCATAAATTTTCAAAAAACATTTTAGTCTTTTTTATCTACATCAACGATATTAAAAGGATAATCTAGTAACAAATTATTATTAAGAATTCATCGAAATAATTTGAAGTTATAAGTACGAAAACGAGTAAGAACTATAAAACGAAGATTTATTTGCAAAGACGTCTCATAAATTTACTCACGAATACAAACACTTGAATAAAACGACTTGGGAGTAAGCTGGATCACAGGCAAATGTCCATGCTAGTGGCGAACAAACAAAAAGTGTACGGAAAGATTTGAAAGAAAGAGCGCACTCAGCCGAGCAAAATGGAACGGGTAAAAAAGAAACACACAATAAGTGAAGGAGGCAGGCCGGGGCACAACGTCCGGCGTAGCCAGAACTCGAAGCACAAGTCGCTTTGACCGCTGACCACGCCGATTCAACCGTTCAACTTTCCTAATATTGTCCTTACTTAATAATAATATTGCGCACCTGAAATATACGCGCAGAAGTGTTCACATTTTGGACCTTATGCTAGTCTTCTGGGGCCTTTTGCATCGTATGCCTTTGAAATTTAACAACTTTTAAAGGTATATTATTGAAGTAATTGTTTTGTATCAAAACCATTTAACTGTGTTTTAATGTTATAAAATTCGTTTTGTTTTTTAAAGAACCTATCTCCCGGAGACAGTTTTATATCATTTCCTCGTCTTTAAAACCTTGCTTACAATATTTTTATATTTCTTTTTTTTATAATATAGAAGTATCAAAGGAGCGTGCAGTCCTTGCAGTGGCCACTGGCCCCCATGGACATCTGTATTCAACGCCAGATAAGATTAAGACTCATATCTGAGGTCAGCATTACTATCACTACAGTAAAGACTAAGTTGGAACGCCTCGAATAAATATGTCTATATTACCATATTTTGTAAGATACATCACTTAACACCGCTAAAATAGGTTTTTTATGCGATTGAGTAGCAAACTGCAGTCCACCTATTGGTAAGTGATCACTGCCGCCCGTGGGCATTTATGCCCAACTTCATATAGTTGCGTTGCCATTCCTGAGAATTAAGATGGCCGCCTCATATATAAGTGAGCCGGCAACCACACCCTTCCATCGAAAAGAAGGAATTGCTTCACACAGGTGGTACTTCCCCGGTGGAACCATATTTATTCTACTACCTGGTGGATGAAGCCTCAAGAATCAAACCACATAGCGCTCTACCATCTTTGTATCACATTATCTTACCTATATCAATTTTTAATATCACATAATGTTTTTCGGCAATTCTCGACCCTAATTGTGCCATTGAAGATACACGATGTTGGCCCGGAGGGAGATGACATTACTTATTTTAGACGTTGCTGTAACGCAAAACATTTTGTTCGAAATTTGGTCACGTAGAGGCGAGGCAAAGGGTGTCCCATATCGCATCGTAGTATTGCGATTGTCCATTGTATTCTCACGAGACAAAGGGTTGAGGACGTTCGAAGAGCCTTACCTTCGTCAAACCGCTTTTTGGAATCAAACGCGCAGGCATTTGTGGTTGATCAGTCCATTTTATCTTACCCTGTACTTACGGTTAAATGAATTCACCAGATATTGTCAAAATCCTAAACGTTATATGGTATTTGAAGCAAATTACGGCAGCGGCTCCTAATCGAGTACAAAAATATCTAGAAAGGCTTTGAAGTATATTTGAATGTTAAACTCAGCGCAAGGGTCATTCGACAAAGAGTAGGTATTCTTTCCACTTTCCTTTATGCCATCCATCGAATGCCATTATACGTAATATACGTATTGAAAGTATATCTACCCCTGTTTCCTTTTCGTACTGTCCAGTTGCCGTAAACTATTATTCCATCAAAATGTACCTGGATCATAAGTTGAATACCCTTTTTTTGCCGTCCTTAGCGCTGCAACGAGGACTCCAGTATCGCAGAACGGAACGCAACCGGAGTCCTCTAAGCACGTTGCCCTATCGAAATACTCCCGTGTGAGCTTTTGGGCTTATTACACCGACAGGTGTTTACGACAGTAAGCAAGCGGGCGGTTCGAGCTCCCCACTCTTGCTGTCCGCAAGCCCACTTAAAAAGCCGCCTCTTACGACTGGGATACTGTAGCCTTATTCTGGTCCCGGAACTACAAAGTAGGGTATTTAACCTAGGAAAGAATTCAAGAATTGTAATACAGTTGGTAGCTGGCGGGTAAAGAAAATAATAAACATGAAAATAGGCGCAGATATAGGCGCAGGATCCATTTAATGTTAAGTTCACTACAGGTCACAGAAACTTATTTCCAATCCTAAATTTCCGTATGGTGCCCTCGAGAAATAAATTGAAATGTTAGTGAGCTTCAACACAGCCTTTAAACTGTAACACAATAGCGCAAGCTAGGCAAAACAGGTAACCTAGATAGCTGCAGTGTAAACATAATGATCAGAAAGATCACCAAGATTTTCCACTGTCTGTGGAATGAATATAATGAGTTGGCTTATACGTTCCCGCCATTTTTCTTTTTCTTAAAGTTTGTTTTTAAATAAAAAATAACAGCTAATTAAATTTTCCTTAACTCGTTGGCCTCTTCACCTAGTTTGGGCTCATAATACTTCATCCAACTAAGTTCTCAATTCTCAATGTTAAACAAAACTTCGCGCATAGCACTTGAAAGAGATCGATAAAGATGGAAATCTATTGAATCAAGACATTTTATACCAATCACAAGCAGTTCTTTCAGCTATGACACTCTATCGATAGAAAGCAAATAAAATCAATTAGATGAAAAACAAAAGGTATCAAGAAACCACATTTTTCTGAAGTCCTATCTTAAAGATCTAAAATTAAACGTTAATTACGTTTCTCAAATTAGAAAAGTAATTCTGATAAAATGAATCATTATATGTGGAATGATCACAAACATTTGACACGTGGAATATGGCAAAATTAAAGAAAACGCCGTGAACTAACCCGACTAAATAGTTTTTACTTTCGATTTGTAATGTTTTTGCTTAAACACCGAGAGACATTAAGAATTGCCGTTAGGAATAAAATTTGTCACATTCATACATATTAAATCATGGCAATGAAAAACAAACATTACCTGCATTTTGACACAATACGTATCATCCTGATTATCTCATTTACAGTAATTATTTAAATAAACAGCAGTTATGTGTCGAGCGTAATAAAGTAATTTATATGGACCATATATTTCCGACTTTTTGCAGATTGCGAACGAAACCATTCCGGAAAATTATGTTGATGAAATTACAATGATATCGTTTACATTCACGTGGGAAAACAATTAATGTACATAGCACGCGATGGAAAACAAATAAAACCACTGACTGAAAAATACATTAATCAAAAATGATTGTTTACGCTAAATGATATTGGTACAGCAATAAATTAATAAATCACACAAACATGTTTGTTGTCGTCCGCTCAGTTCATTCCACTAGTGAGAAAAGTATCCTCACAAAATCAAATCTAAATTATTTTATTCAAAGTAGATCGTCATTGATTTAGCAATTCTCTACTACGCTTTAAGCGTATTTATTTCCTCAAATATTTTTATGGACCCTTAAATATATACCTAAAATGGTGTTTATATTATTTTTGTTGCGTAGCATTCCGAAAAATGGTATTGTGTTACCTTCTACGAGTAATTTATTATGTCAAGACTTTTGAGCTAACTGAAAAACAGCAGTTGTATAATTTTCTTCCTATCAAACTATTCCAGTCAAACTATTACATTAAAAATGCTCTGGGTAGTGCCTTTGAGAAATACAAAGTAATATTTTCAATAACCCTTTAGCACCAATAATAGTAGGGTTTAGTGGGGAGGGGGGCGGGGGGTGGATAAATAACTTTTCGATATTTGATTGTTTTTATTAAAAAAATTAAGTAGCTGACGGGCATGCTGTGTACCCGATGGTAAGTGGTCACTGCCACCAATTTAAATTTGTACCCAACTACATACAGGCTGAATTGAGTTCCGTTTTCTCAAGTCCTAAATTTAAAGTGTTCACCTCGTGTTTAAATCAGCCAGCTTCCTTCTAATGAAACGCAAGAATTGCTTTAAGCTGGAAATGAGGGCGGTACACACATACATGTGGTACAAATATATATGAACGCTAGCTGACCTGACGAATGTTGTCCCGTCTTAACTATAAATCATAAATTCGAACCTTAATAAATAAAGTCTTAATAATAAAATAATAAATAAAAGTCTATTTAATTGTATCCATAAGAACCTTCTACAAATTACTAGAGAACTTATAAAAACGATTAAGGGAATCGGTAAGTCATCAAGTTAAGGCGTCATCAGGGGAAATTGGGATTTATTATATATATATAGCTAACATGGTCATATTACGTGTATATGTAATGTGGCGGACAAAATGTAGGATTGATTAAATGAAACACAAATTCCCCGTTTAGTCAAACTTACAAACAAGTGTATTTCTAGTTCAATGTACCCGTTGGACGGGTTTATTAGTGAAATTTGATTCATTAAATCGTCCAACAATCACGTAAATCCGCGAACGCAATTCCGTCGATAAGTTCAGTTTATACGAAATGTTATTGCGAGCTAATTAATAAAATTATTTTAATTTTACATCGACCGACATAAACGCATTACCGAAATACATTTTGTCACGTTCCGTGCAAGCCCAAATCCGTTTATACTAACAAGCATTCCTCTCATGTATTTATTATTGTACACTACTGCAGTGATAAAATGTCGCTTTTGTAACGTTTGCTTAATGTAACAGTATATTATTTTTCTAAACTAGGTATACTTTGTGGTAGAAATCTTACGGTTCGATCAGGGTCACAGCTACACTACACTTACACTAATACGAGCGAACTCCGACACAATTATTTCTAGTGTAAGCAGTTCATGCATTTCGTTGGAAGGGCGTAGATGTCATCAGACTTAATCACGAGGCGACCATCTTAGTCCTTAGGTGTAGCAACGCATCTGTGATTCACTTCGGGTAGAATCTCTGGTCTATACAGAATTGGTTGGTTACCATCAGATGGACTGCATGCTCGTTTGCTACTTCAAATTTATAAAACAAAAACAGTACTTTCTGTAAAAATACAGAATTTGAAATGCTTTTATATAATATCTTTAATAACGGTATTTATATGTAAAAGGAAAAGGTCACTCACTGACTCATGATGAAATGTCGAAAACTACAGAGCGGATTGCAATTAAATTTGGAACACACCTTCCTTTTGGGTGGTTGACGTACACTATGAAGGGGTTTTACGATTGGATCAACGGTTGAGGAGTTAAACAGGTGAAAGTTTGTGTTATAGTTTGCGCGTACGAAGTCGCTGCCAAGCTAGTAATATATAACATACAATCTTGCACCAAAACGCAATATCTTATATAAAGGCAATATCTCAATCGCAATATGTTTATAACAAAAATAGGTGTGACGGTGGTACCTTAACGGCCATATCGGTTCTCCCACCTTTCGTACATACGGTCGCAAACATAACAAACTTTGGCTAAACATAACACAAGTTTGGCCGACGTTAAAGCAGCTTACAAAAATACAGTAACCAATGTGTCGTGTATATACGAGTATGTTTAAGCACATACAGTATAAATCCTTTGTCACTCCGCAAATCCCACTCATGATGGTAATAAAAACTTTTCCTTCCAGTCAAGCGGCAAGCAACGCAATTGTGGCAGCTTTCCGTTTCAGTTTTAATATTAATACAATGTTAACCATCTTGTACTGTGTTTATTCTTACTAGTTTCTGTTCTGTGGCTTTTATGTTTTTATATACTAATATCATAAAGATGTAATTTTTGATTGTTCGTTTGAATTGAATAGGCTCCAAAACTACCTAAACGATTTGAAAAACTAGTTTACCATTAGAATCCTACATAACCCCCGATAAACATAGACGATACAATATTTTCAAAACGTTAGGGATCCGTGTGAAAACTTCAAGACTATATCAGTACCCGTGAATTACTTTTAAAATTATACTATTCCCGAGTTTCATAACTCTCTTAAAGGATGGAAACTGCTCAATCTACTTTTAAACTTCCGCTTTTCGTAATTCTTGAGAAATAATCTACATGCGCTTTCTGCAAAAATGGATCTCTTGGTAAATTGCTGCAAGATGCCTCAATACCTGAACAGAACCATAAAGATCTTAGAAACTCCTCTGCTCTCATAGGCGGATTACTTTTGTATTTGCTAAAGACATCCGACAGACTTTCAGTAGCCCCCGATGCAAAAATAGGGCTGTGTATATGTATGTGTGTGATAAATTTTTTTGTTAAATATCCGTGCGAAGCCGGGGCGGGCTGCTAGTTCATAACAATTTACTTCATAAAAATATTTCCAGAAATTAATGTTATTTTATAACTAACCAGGTAACCAGGGAAAACGTAGTTTTGCTAATAAATAAATGAGTGGACCAACCTTATCACTTAGGGGTATACAAAATAGATAACAAGCTATCCTGAGATAAAATTCGATCGAAAGTTGATCAAAGGTGAAAGATGATTCGGTCAAGCCATTCCGGAGGAGTATGGTAACATAAACTATTACACAAGAATTTTATATATTTACTACCGTGTAACTGTTAATCAATCCTATAAATCGTAAACTGCTAACATTACTGTAATATAAAGTCAAAAACAAATTGAACTAACTTTAGAAA
>DWNO01000048.1:0-11187 GCA_018250395.1 Autochton potrillo potrillo
CTTCTGTGCCGGGAATATGGAGGGCTGCGAAAGCTTATTAATCATTACATTGTACCCTTATTCCTCGATAATAAATGATTTGGTTTGATTTGATTTGACCCTCCACCGAACGCGATCGCTTCACTCTAGAAATAGGTGTAGCCTGGTACCTGCAGGGTCGACTACCACCTTCGAAAATAAAAAAAAACATTATCCTCACTTCAGGAAAGAAATGCTGCGGAAATTTCGCCTTCTCTTTCGTCGTGACCTTCTCTATGTTTCCGCTGTTGACTTCCTTGCCTATCGCTTCCACGTAGGTCTTCAGCTCAAAATCCCAGATCTTCAGGTCTGTGAGAGATGAATGCGCGAAGTACATATTGCCCAAAGCCTGCAACAATGATGACCAGATCATTATGATATATCACATTTTAATAAACCGACATTTATACTTTTTTAACTTTTAATTCAATATATATTTGTACCTACAGTGCATGAAACCAAAAGATAACAACGTTGTTGTACAAATTTAAAGTAGCATTTCAACCAAATTCGTTAAAGCAAAATTTACCATACGCCAACTTCAATAGTCGGTATAGTTAAATCTATATCGATTGAAATTAATAATTGGTGTGTAGATAGAAACAAATTAATTTCAATTTAGGCAGCTCAAACATTTAGATGGTTCAATCATCGCTGTTTACAAATCTGAATGAATAGCATTGCGGTATGCATCTAACGATTTAGATATAAATAGATAAAAAGTCTAGTTAAAAAGATGTTAATAAATATCATTACTGAATGATTATAATTAAGTTAAACTTGATTGGATTATAAATTTGCAATAAATCTTTTTGGCTTACATCTTTAAACTCATTTTTAAATATAATTGAGTAGCAAACGTGCATGCAGCTACGTGATGGCGAGCAGGCACTGCCCATGGACATGTTGCTACTTTCGCGGACTAAGATGGTCGCCTTATGTAAAGTGTGGCAACCACACACTTCCAACGAAACGCAGGTACTGCGTACTGCGAACTAAAAGTATGTGTGGCGGTGGTACTTCCCCAATCACACTCGTGCTACCACCTTATGTAATTATATTTGTCATGATTTGTCATTCTGTCACAAACTTCCAAAAAGCGTTAAATCAAAAACAATTTTATTATTAAACAGCCGAGACTTTTTTATATATTTAAATAATTAATTATTTAGTTGATTCGTTATTTACTAGAAATATTTGAAATATGGATATGATATCACAAAGCTTAAGGGTAACCCCTTGGCCCACCCTCCACATTAACACCACATGTCACATATTAAAAACCTCTATCCCCTAAACGTGGCACAACATATGAATGTCCCATTTAACGATACCAATTTTCCATACCGCGCTCCAAAAATATAATTTCGGCATATATCAGAGATGCTGTGATATTAAGGAAGTGTTTTGTATAGAAGTTTCTCTGTTTTTTTTTATATTATAGAAGTGGCAAACGAGCATGCAGTTCATCTGATGGTATGTGGTCACTGCCGTCACTTGGACACCTTTAATCAACCACAGATAAAATTACCACCAATCTTTGCACATGTTGCTTACATATTTAACACTGCTGATATAAAGCAGATGAATTTGGGCGGTGGTGCAACACCAACTAGACCACTGAAGTGAGTGAGTTCCGCCGTGACCACGATCCATGTAACTGGGTCGAAATATCGGCAATAAATAAACCAAAAAGTCATATCGTGAGTGCCCATTATACAATAAATAATGTATCAATTCCGCGATAACAGAAGTCTAAAATCATACAAACTACTGAATACTACCAGAATACTCCTTTCACACCAGAATACAGCAGCGCTTAAGACTCCTGGTATAAAACAGATAGCATTTTTGCCGCCTTTTGGCTGGTTAGGCGATTTTGCCTCTCGGATCGAATCACAAAGATTTTTCCCACCAGTAAAAAGTATTATATTTTTCCAGGTTTATGTCCGTAATCTGGGTGATCATGGTGCACACATACCTTACAGTATTCTACATCGCAGACAACAAGACTATGAGAACAGTTACGGAGCGAAACTTCATGTACCAATCTGTTGGGAACGCGTCCTACTGTGTCGACACATTCTTCTTCATCAGGTTAAAGCAATTTAAATTATTATGAGTTTTGTTTAGATTGGACGCTGGATAACATCAACTCATACTGTCCTACTGTAGGTCTCGAGTCTCCTTTCAGAGCGAGAGGGGTTTAGGCATAGTCAACTATGCTAGCCAAATGCAAATTAGTAGACTTCACATACTTTTGAGAACTTTTTTAAACTGGGTGTATTTTAAAGATATCCTCGTGTATGTTTCCTCAAGATATTTTCCTTCTCCATGTAAGCAAGTGACAATTAATTTCTAAAACGCACATAACGTTTAAAATCAGAGGTGCGTTCAAACCTCATGCGCCCCGATTGAAAAGCCAAAACTCATAGTGAGTTCACTTCAATTTATGCAGAATATCGCTTTCACAAAATATCAAACGTGCTCTGAAGTAATGTCGATATATGTTCGTCAAATATTTCCTGTTCAAAACATTTTGCAATGAAACTCTTTTGCATCAATAGAAAATTAACTGTATATAATTTCAATAATTGTCATCATCTTTTTTCAGCGGCCTTCTTGTCACGATACTTTTCTTACGAGGAGAAGACAAAAAAGCCAATACCAAAAACGGCAAACAAACTCAAGTACCGGATAAGGACATCAATAAAAATATAAACGGTTACACGAATCCTGCATTATCTGTTTCCGTTATAAGCCAGCAGTCGTTTTACGAGGACCTACTCGACAAGCCGAAGGCAACAGTGTATTCAAAGGAGGACGTGTTCAAAATGACGAAATCTTTTTTCGTATTACTCTTCTATAGAATAGTGAGGTTATCGCCCGCGTACGCGTTCGTAATTGGGCTCAATGAGCTAGCACTCCGCTACACGCACGACCACACGGTGTTCGAGCCAGCTATCTTCGACCACATCACGTGCGACCATTTCTGGTGGCGTAACCTTCTCTACATCAACAACCTGTACCCGCAGAGAGAAATGTGCATGGTCTGGTCGTGGTACATGGCGAACGACACGCAATTCTATGTCGTCGGAATCATATTATTATTGATTTCAGTCAAGTAAGTGAGCGTACGTATATGTCAACTTCAATTTCGTGTGCGGCTGACATAATTCTCATGAATCATTTATTTTTACAGACATACGAAGTTCGCGATGATATCGTTATTCGTGATAATGGTTAGCTCTTGGGCGACCACTATCTATATATCGGTGTGGCATCAGTATAAAGCGCGAATACAGGAGCCGTTTGAGATGTTCGACCCACTTTACGACAAGCCGTGGTCTAGAATAGGCCCATACCTAGTCGGTGAGACGATCAAACTTTATTTTATATCCGTTTTTCATAAAGGCTAGTGCTGCTACCGAAACCAATAAGGGCGAATGTAACCTTTGAGTCGGAACCATTTTACTACAATTCAGTCGGCCGTTCTATAAAACGTTAGGATCTTTTGGTGCGAACTCTTATTAGATATCTTTTTATAAGGTATTTGGAACTTTGGGATGTTCGTTTTATATTCGTATCTTTTTCCAAATATTACATTTATAAAACTAGCTGTGCTCGCGGCTCCGCCCGCGTGGTAATCAGAATAATGTATAGGCCATGTCCATCTTTCTAATATTATAAATGTTAAATATAGATTACAGACATTTATCTAAATTAAATCCCTTGGGGGTTGAATTTTGAAAAAATACTTCCTTAGTGGATGTCTACGTCATAAGAGCAATACGTGTGCGAATTTCTAAATGTCTATACGTTAGTCAATCATAAATATGTATATGTATTTGTATCTGTATATGTATAAATATATATAAATATGTGTGTAGTATAATGATTCTGATAATACATAGAATGCGTGCAATTCCAAAACATTGTTATACACGATGTATGTTTTTCTATCGCAGTTTAATAACACTGCTTATATGGCTTATAATGTTTGGTTACAATCGATTCGCATTACAGTAAATACGGTCTCGTATCTGACTTGGCCTCTCGACACGACGCCATTTAACACGTCAGAGGTTAATTGAAATGGTCACGATTTATTGTCCTCTAATAACATCGATTGCCTCCAATAACACCTATGTGATTGCCTGCAATACTCTATACGCAATGTTACTTGAAAACTTCAAGAAATTTAGATTTTTGAGCTGTTGATTTTTCTCACGCTGCCTTTATTTTACAAAGAATAACCTGAAGATAGATAGCGTTAACAAATCAAAGGAGTTATGTTTAGGAGTCAATAATTTACATATCGTTTATACTCAAAATAATTAATCACAATACGGATTCTATTTGAAGCTAATCACAGATGAGTAGCCACCCCTAAGGAATAAGATGGTTACATCATATGTAAGGCAGTCGGTATCCACATGGTTTTAATAAAACGCAAGAACTGCTTTAGTCTAGAATCAGATGTGGCGGTGGCGACTCCTCAAAAGAACCACATTGATTCTACCACCTTTCTCATATTTGATGAGTGTTTCACAGGAATGATTGTTGGATGGTATTTACATCGGACCAAGTGTCAGGTGAAGATACCGTATTGGTTAGTGGCGGTGGGTTGGCCCACGTCGCTCGTCATCTTCGCCAGCCTG
The DNA here is from genome assembly GCA_018250395.1 of Autochton potrillo potrillo. Taxonomy (NCBI): domain Eukaryota; kingdom Metazoa; phylum Arthropoda; class Insecta; order Lepidoptera; family Hesperiidae; genus Autochton; species Autochton potrillo. The sequence continues at coordinate 4,680 of DWNO01000048.1, forward strand.
ATCTTCGGCATGGTGGACGGTTACTTTGAAGTCTGGCCGACCGCCTTCTACGTCAGTATCGGGCACACAGGTAAATAGAAATTTAATACGTCTTTCCGTACTCTTTATTATTAGCACACCAAACATAATAATAAAACCACCTTTCTCAATTCTCGGATTGCTATATTTTAATGTAAATACTATAAAATTAGGTTCATCACTAAAGTGTAAAAAGATGCATTTGCTACATCCTTTAAAATGCAATTCCTATGGTACTTCAAATGCCCATAGGTGAAACTGGAATCAGTTGCAAAGGTGTACGTACCATCAGGTGGCACATTTGTATTAGCCAGATTAACGTATAATAAGTAATCCATTACTAAACCTTTTCACTTAAAGTTAACATAGAAATGCATATCAACGTCGTGTTTTTATTACTATGACTTCATATTTTGCTGTTGTCGGCCAAATCTGCAGAGCTTGCACACCTGCATGTTTATTTCAATCAATTTATATCAATCTTTCCACCAGCTTAGTCCTCAATATGTTTTTCATTCTCAGGGTGGGGTATAGCCCTCGCGTGGGTGGCAATTGCCTGCTGCTGCGGCTACGGTGGTCTTGTGAACTCGGCGCTGTCGTACCGCGGACTGCTGCCGCTCAGCCGCCTCACGTACTGCGCGTACCTCGTGCACCCTACCGTCATGATGTACACCTCCTTCCTCATGGACGGACCGTTACACCTCCAGAACTCCATTGTGGTCAGTATCACTTGCTTTTTAAAGTTCACTTACTACACCTCACTGATGATGTAAACCGCCTTCCTCATGAAAGGAGCGGTACATCTGCAGAATTCCAATGTGGTCTTACTTTATAAAATTCACCTCGTGCATCCCGCTGTCGTGATGGAAACCGCCTTCCTCATGAACAGAAAGTTAAATCTGCAGAACTCCATCGTGGCCAGTATCACTTGTTTTTTAAAGTACACCTCGTGCATCCCATTATCATGATGTAAACCGCCTTCCTCATGAACGGACCGTTATATCTGCAAAACTCCATTATAGTCAGTAACACTTGGTCTTTAACACCTCCGCACCTCTTATCTTGTACATGGACGATTACGTCTCCAAAACTCCCATGTGGTTAATAACACTTTTTCTTTTTAAAGTTTACCTTGTGAACACCCTTATATGCACTCCTTTCTCATGGACAGTCCATTACATCGACACAACTCCATCGTTCTCAGCAACAAAAAACCGACAAATATATTGTACTAAACACACACTTACCTTCCACAATATACCCAAATTAAGTTATAAAATATACCCATTCTTATCACAGGATATTTAAAACAAATTTGGTACAATATAAATCATTTATTGGATTGGCAAAATTGCCGCAGTAATATCAAATGGAACGCTAAAATATTATCGAAGTATTCCAGTATTATTGGAGTAACAAAGCCCGATTGGAATGAAAGATTATGATGATTGATTCAAATCTCTTCGCCTCGGCTGTATAAATAAGTAATACAAAGTAGTTACGAGAATATTTGTCGTTATTGTAGGCGTTCGAGCATTTTATTATAGTTATATTATTAGCGAAGCGTAACTGGTATAACTTTCAACCGATCTACAAAGTCAAGCATCTTCGGCCGTGGTCGGAAGTTTGGTGGGTAACCGCTAGTGGATTATTTCATGGGCATATCCGTACTTTGGATAGTATATTAAGCCGTCGGTCCGGTTGTCATTATTGGGTAACAATTGTTAAACCTCGTCGGAGCCATATGGACGGTTTGAAAACATACGACACTGGTTAGCCACTAACACCTACTTCTCTACCAAAGTGCTTTAAAGAAGCATCGTGGATTACACTCCAGGTCTTCCACAGTTGCGAAGAGGGTTCGGCGCCAGCAGTGAGACATAAAAATAGTTTAAACCAGCCACATTACATAGCACGTGGTATTCATTTGGTCCTCGATGCTGTTCCAGATATAACCTTATTATTGGTTCTTGTTAGTCATTTATTGTCGCTCTTAATTGACAACGACACAATCTCTGCCCCCTTGCTATCTCTCTTTCCTTGGATGGAGCGATCGCATCGAATTACATTTAAGATATCAACAGCAGTATCTTCTTGACAAGAAACATTGTCATAGTGTGGATTAACACTGACAGACGTCAAGTTATATAAGATCTCATTTTAAAATTCGTTAAATATTAATGTCATAATCATTAAATATCAGACTGTAAATGTAAATACCCAAATTAGTATTCTTTTGTTAACTTTTCACAAACAGCAAACAAGATACTAATAGCAAATACAACAAAGAGAAATTACTATTGGACAAATTGCCATTAACTATTAATTGGAATCAATTTTATGAACACAACCGAAGATGAATTTGAAAGGAAATGTCTTTATTTTGTATAGGCCTACGGAAGCACTTACAAATCGTCAGTTACATGTTTTTTTTTTTACTACCACCGGATCGGAACACGACCACAACTGAGAAGATCCGGCCAGATACTCAGCGGGTTTATCTTTTTTTGTATTCAATTTACATATATATACTATTGCATATGTTCATCGGGAATCATGTAGGATTCTAATAGCAAAATATTCTTTTAAATCTGTCCGGTAGTTCCAGAGCCTATTCAATGCGACAAACAATCAAATCTTACCTCTGTGTAATATTAGTGCAGATTGTTTATTAATAAAACACATTTTGGTGCAAATAGATCAATCTAGACGATATAACAACTCGTCTTATTGACTTGTGTAACAAAATGTCAATGAACAAAATAAATTGAGTATTGAATAAAAATATATTACCGTCTATCGTAGAAAGCTTCTAAGTTGCGCAAGGATTTTTTGTAAAGGCTGCAAACCTTTTGAGCATGGGTTCTTATTCCGAGAGGAACATTCGCAGCCATTTTTGTTGTTAATTCAACTGACAGTGCTGTCAGCTTCAACTGCTTCTAATACGCTGACAGTGACATTGATAACGCAGTGAATTTGTGTTTTGTTTTACGCCATGCATGGCTTCTTGGTCGGTACAAAAGTAGACTATATTTTCTTTCATATGGTGTCCTTCTTCTTACGCAACGCTACATAACTTTAAAATTAGTGTATAGTTGTCATCTTGGACAGATTTAAGTACTCGCGACAAACCCTCTGTATACACGCTTACTTGTCTCTGCGCGGTGAATTTAAGGGAGATCCAGACTATCTGTTTTTTGTGCAACTTAACTAAATTAGTATTCAAATCGAATCAATGCAATTTAAATGTCAATTTAGATAAATTATCTGTTTTAAAACACATTGTATTGAACGACCATCCAAACACTTAGTACGCCGCTTGCTTGCAAGAAATTATGGACAACGCAAAAAAGTCTAACGTATAAAAAGTACATAATTAATTCTGTATTTTTTCGGTTATTGTCAAATTAAAAGACTCAATTGTTACAAAAAACGTTGGCAAATGTGAGGACTGCTGCCTAAAGTCCAAATTTTACAATTTCACTTTCTTGTGTGAATGCAATTAGCGCCCAAATTATCCAATTTTATAGTGGCACTCAGGTGATTCCAACTACTGACCTTGAATCACTTTTGTGTGCACAATATGCAATTTGATTACCAATTTACGCTCGTTCTGTCTATCGTATTTTTCTATAGAATCTATCTAATTTTAGTCTACCAAAGATTCAAATTTGACAATTACAAATAGGCCGGAATTGTCAAACTTAACCTTTAACACTAAAAGCAAAGCAATAAAATTTAACAAAAATCGGATAGTATTGATCCCCTTTTATAGAATTTAATAAAGCGATCACTTGGCCACATGTGCAGTAATTTTAACACTAACTTAACCTAACCAAAAACGCGTAACGGAATAACTTTAACAAACCAAAGATAATTAAAAACTTACTAACATTTTCTTTAGATCAAAAAGCTTTTTAACTTGTTAATTTACATTCAACTTTATAAATTAAGTATGTTTACTCTCGTCACCCGCTTTTTAAATTTTTGGACGTACCTGCACGTACATGCATTTAGATGGTACTAAAATTTAAAGTATAGTCTAAAGTGTCTAAAATATGGCAAAAGTTACTGCTTGATGTGCTCCAATGCCATGCACCAATTTTCTAAAGGCGTTTTTTTTATATATTTTTAATTATTTTGTAGGTACTTATAAAATAAATGACAATTATATTTTACTCAAATAAACGCGATAAAAATAAAAGCTGATCAGAAATTACACATTTGATTCTTTTGAATAAAACTACCTGCAAACTGATCTTTTAATTTTGATGATAAGTGATAAAAAAGTAGGGTGAAAATATCCGAATAATATAAATGTCCGAAATATGTAATTTGTCAGACACCTAACCTGTTGTAGAATAAAAATTAAATCTACACCCAACGTAACCAACCTTTCTTTCTAAAGTGATGTATGGAGTCCAATTTCCGAAATAAGTAGTAGTAATTTTTGGACCGACTTCGGAAAGTGCTTTCTAATATTTGTATATTCCTCTTTTTCTTTCCTAAACGAAAATTCTACACACACCAGTGAGCACATTATTCAAAATTACACACAAATTTACATTCTTCAGTAGATAAATCAAATTGTATTATTATTTAGAACAGGTTATAATTGTTTGAATTTAGGCAGTTCGGGGTTATGCAGTTTTCTTCGAAGACTTGTTAATATTTTTGATGCAAATTAAAAAAAAAAAACAATCGTGCATCTCGTAAACCTTGAGTTAAGAGTTTCGCTCATATTATTTGTTACAAGGCCGTCAATCCACGCACGATGCAAGCAATCGTCCACAATTTCGTGCTAAACTGTTTTGTAGCTTCATTGACTTAATTTAATTCAAAATTCGAATGTCGTTCACATCATGTCGGTTGTGTCCACATTGTTGCAACATTTTATATAATTTAAGTTTATACTTGAATTAATATATATGACTGTTAGTTAATTAACAGGCAAATATAAGTTTGCTGTAATAATTGTAATAATTTGCTGTTTTCTTTTCTTCCTTTGTATAGATACCGTTTCCTAGCTGGACACGAAAATTTAAGTTTTTATGGCACCTGAAAGTTGGTTATGTTTTTGATATATAAGCCAGTCAGTCATAAAAAGCCGGTTTTTATACGTTAATAATTCAATTAATATATGAGCTACAGTTATAAAATTTGAGATTGTACTCTATCTCAGGAGTTTTCACAAGTGTGCCAAATTTCATGTCCATAGCTTACATAGATTCTGACTTTTAAGAGATAAAAAGTGGTTCCAAAATGGTTTGTATAATGTGCACATGGTGCATTCTCGCCATTTTCACTTCGATCTATTGGCTTAGATTCTCTTGTAAAATAGATTGGAGTGACATGCAAAATTATTTATAAAGAAAATATATTTAGCTCTATTTTATATACTAAGAACTATCCACGTTATTTTACTAATTTCACAAAAGGAAAGAGGTTATCTATTCGTCGCGTATGTACTTTTAACAGAAAATTAAAGTAGCAAACGAGCATGCCGTTCACCATAAATTTCATGGTAAGTAGTCAGTGTCATTCATACACACATCCATATAGAACAGAGGTTTTACCTCAAGTTAACCACAGATCACACAGCAACACACAAACACACTCCTGCCGTGCGATTCACTAACGTAATCATTGTTGGCAGCGCTCGTCCTACAGCTCAACGTCGAGCCAGCCCATAACTCGATAACTATTAGTTATGCGAACTTATGCGTAAGCAAGATAAGTGCAAACGAAAACGTAAACGTAACTGTCGCGACGTCGAAGTCGAGGACGTCTGAAGGTTGTGTTCCTTAGAGAATAGCCCAGCTGATGACACTATGCTCGTCTCATGTTTAAGTCAGCTGCATTTACACCCTTCCAACGAAACGAATAAACCGTTTTAAGCTAGACATAGGTGTGACGGTGTCTCCCCGATTGCACTGGTTTTACTACTTGCATAAATGCAAAAGTATTATAATATATTGTATTAAAATATAATGAAAAAATATTAAACGGAGTGTCATGTTATGAAATAGCTACTCGTTGCTTAAATGGAGGAAAAATACCAGGTATACCCAAGTCTCTGATACACTGGTTTAAAACACAAGTTACAGGTCATTTTAATGCCAAGTCAATCAGATTTACAAAGGTCATCTTGTTCAATTTTGGTTGTGTAAAGCGCGGAAATTTGTGACCTTGCATGTATTTAACAACGAGATTCTCTCATTATACGATTACTGGATTTTTGATTTACCCAGTAACTCTATTTTTTATATTATTAAGTAACGGTTACTAGCGACTTCGTACGCGCAAACTATGATACAAACTTTCAATACCTATTTACTTTTCAACCGTTGATCCAATCGTAAAACCCTTTCTTATGTGCGTCTACTACCCAAAAGGAAGGTGTATTCTATATTTCACTGCAATCCACTCGTTTTTAGTCGTAGTTTTTGAGATTTCGTGATGAGTCAGTGAGTGACCTTTCGCTACTATG